>JAYESA010000001.1:183888576-183911076 GCA_036927795.1 Iris macrosiphon
ATGCTGAAATAAATATCACTAACAGTCTCAGAAAATATCAAATAGCTAGAAACGCCTGTCCTTAAGTCCAATTTGGACACAGGGGCAAAAGTGACAGTTTCCGGTCAAAGCGGGGTCCACATGTGGGCCGCTTTGCACCGAAGAACGTGTCAGGGTCAAAGGTCTCCAAATTTGCCAAACTCAGTGTCAACAAGTCAGGAACGCTGATACGAACTCAACGGAACTTCCAGAATTGGATTCCGATGAGCCGGTCACAAAATCGCCCGTCAAGTGGAGCCTGTGGGGCCCACGATACGGAATTTTGCCAACGTTCTCAGAATCGAACCAAACTTGGCTCACAGGACCAGCGTATTGCTACGAGTCCGATGGCACAAGTTTCGTCTCGATCCGACGTGTGTACACAAAGTTGCAGCGTGTTCCAGAACTGACGGATACGGGGCGGTGTCGGCGGATACGCGTTGATTCCGGTGTGCACGCACATCCAAATCAACTTCTCCGAACTCCTACACGTCCGTATCAACGTCGCGCACGTTTTGGTAAAGACCGCGTGCGACCAAGTCGTCCCGTTTGGCGGGGCGTACTCATTTCCGGGGTGAATCGGGTCGTTGTTTTTCCTGTTTTTGGATCGCGTGCCGCGATCGCCATAGGACGCGATGCACCGAGCGGGTTGCACGGGCACCGAGAAGGTCACATAGCCTACGTGTCACAACTGACGGAAATAAAAACGGAATTACGAGGAGTTAGAACGGGTTACCTGAACAGGGCTCCGTGGAAACTGAATTTTTCCGTGTCCGGCCACTGTGTTGTGTCCTGGTTTGAATCTGCCTGTGTTCGGGCTGTGTCCAGTCGCTGTGTCCAGTCCGAGTCCAGTGGAGACTCGCCGGGGCTTCGCTGGAAGCGCTCAGGCGAAGCTCGTCGGTCAGCGGGGCGTCCGGGCAGGGCATGGCGCTGCGGCTAGGGCTCCGGGGTCGTCGACTCGTCGACGGAGGAGCTCTGGGCATCGTTCAGGAGTTGGCCGGAGTCTGCACAGCGAGTCGAAGCTGGACAGTGGCCGGAGTCTGAAGCCGCAGTGGGGGAGAAGTCAGGTGGAAGGTGGCTGGGCCCTGGGCTGAGCTCAGCGGCCGGGGGGGGCGGCTCGGGCGAGGTTAGGGTTAGGGGGAGGAGTTCCATGGTGAGGAGGAGGAGAAGGAGTGGGTCGTGGTGGTGGCGTTGGTGCTGGTGGCGGAGGATGGTGGTGGCGGCGGAGTGGAGGAGGAGGAGTCTGGTGATGGAGGGTGGTGGTGGATGTGGTTGATGATGATGATGACGGTGGTGGCTGTGATAGGGGGCTGCGGGGTGGCGGTGGAGAGCTTTACGGGGAGGTGGCGGCGATGGAGGGAAGAGGAGCAGCGGGTCAGGGGGGTCGACGCCGGCGGGGCTCACCGCGAGGGAAGCTCAGGGGAAGAGGGGAGGAGAAGAGGGGGAGCTGAGGAGAGAGGGGCCAGCGGGGGGGGGTCTCACAGCGACCGGGGGGAAAGGGTGCCGCTCCGGCGGGGCTCGCCGCGGGGGAAGCTCACCGCGAGCGGGGAGGGAAGTCGACTCCGGCGAGGGAGCTTGAGGGTGGCGGAGGGCGGCTCGCCGCGGGGGCTCAGGGAAGAGGGAGGCTGCGGGGAGAAAGAGAGGAGAGGGGAGAGAGTCGGGCCAGCGGGGGGGGGGGGAGACTCGCCGCGGCCGGGGGTCGGCTCCGGCGAGGGTTCGCCGCCGGCGGGGGTCTGCGGCTGTGGGGGGGGGGGGTAGAGTCGGCTGAGTTAGGGTTAGGTTTTTAATTTCTTTTTAGGATTTTTTTTCTTTATTAATAGAAATATTTTAAGGATAAAAATGTAATTTACATTTAAGATATTTACTTAATGTAAATACATCGAATCTGGACTCCTTTTGGAATGGACGGTGCACGTTCACCGGCCAATCAGGAGGTGACACCTCGTATGGCAATTTACAGAAAAGTCCCTGTAATTTTGTAAATTGCGCAGAGGTCCTATTTTGGAAAATTGCGCAATTACGAAATTGTCTGGGAAAAACACCTGATTTCTGAAATTACTAAAATTCACAGTATTGAGGAAAATTGCTGTGCGAGGGTCCCGAGGGGGTGGGGGTGAGTCTGGGCGGGGACTGGGCCTGGTTTCTGGGTGATACGGGCCATCGTATTAATTAATTTATAAATACTGCGCACGGTGTTCTCTAATTATTTATAGGCAGTTAGGACCATAATTTTTCTACGGTATCAATATACTAAATGTAGTATACTCAGTGTAGAAAAATAACGTATTTTTGTCTGGGCAAAACGGTTGCATGTTGGGCCTCAAATCTCTATTGGAACAGGGATGGGTACGGGTCTGGGAATTAAAATAGGAATTAAATACGGGCGTTTGCAATGAGATTTGTGCGTCTCAAACGAGGCTCAAAATAAGGTATCAGGGAGTTGCACAAAGTGCAGGATAGTAGACTGACATGTCTAGGAGAGGTACGTGAACTTCATTCGGGGATAACAGTCAAGGTAAAGCTTCAAATAATTAGGTGACGGACAGGTGCAGAAGAGAATAGGATATGTAAGCAAAATAATTAAAATATTGCAACAAATCCTAAAATGTGAAAAATATTCCTAAAATACTGGAATCTGGTCGAGGGGGTTTACAATCTACCCAACTTATAAAAATTTCGTCCTCGAAATTAAAACTAAGCCATGGTAGAAGGGAAAGACGGCATAAGATATAATTTAACCAAGTAATTTATATCTTGGGTTAAGAATAGGTTCGAAGATGTTTACGCATGTCGTACTCGCGCTTCCGAGTTGATTCTCCTGGCGCGTCATGCTTCCATGCTACGCAGATCAAGGGAAAAGACTGGTTCTCAATACTTTTTTTTTTTTTTTTTTTTTTTCCGATGATCAAGGATTCCCACGGGTTATTCTTGATACGACAGGTCTCAGCCTAATGGTGATATCCTTAAAAAAAGACATGATCGTCCTTTTTGAATTCCAAGGGGCGATGATGACGATCTGCTACTGCTTCTGGCTGGCTGGCACTGCTCGTCAGTGTCCTTGTATTTACTTAACTGTCTCTTCGGTGTTGACCACCAACTCTGGTCATGCGAATCCTTGTCTGGTACAATGCTGACTGGTATACCGTGCAATCTTACGATCTGCCTCAAATAGGTAATGTCTCCATAGCTAAAGCTTTTGCAGTCTGGATAGGGTAAGAAAAGTGCTGACTGGTATGTCGGTCCATAGGAATTCTTAATCCTTACAAGTCAACCTAGTCATAGGTGCTGCTGTCCTTTCAGGAGTCAGTCAATTATTCATCCGGTAAAATCCATTTAGACTCCTGATGGCAAAATGATATTTTCTTCATCGTAATACTTGAGTTCTGAACTTGACCCAAGTTACGAGGCAAAAATAAAAATTTTGCTGCCTTAGTGATGCAGGTATCAGGAACGTAGGTAGGTAGGTAGGTAGCGAAGGTCATTCTAAGGATAGCACAATTTAAACTACAAACAAATCTAATAATAAAGTTTGGTAATACCCAAGAAACAAACAGAAATGGTACAGAAACAATACACTCTCGTATTTGTACGAGGCACGAGGTTTCGCCTTTCCGAAATAAGGGAAGACGATAAACAATAATCAAGAGTTCAAGGGGGAGGTAATAGATTAGTAGTGTGAGGATCAAGGCGTTTAAAGAATTCAACGGGAATTGTCAAAGCAGTTGTGGAATTGAGATGCTATTTTGGGAATCCCTATTAACATATTCGGATCAGCACAGTTATGTAGCTGATACGATATGCTCAGGCATATCCAACGGGCAAGTACATCTATCTACTAATCACTATATATCTCAATCCACGTAGAGTAGTTATGCGAAGGTCGAACCAAGTGCACTATGGTTGATCAGACCGTAATACACTGATTCTGAAATGTATTAGTGTAGTACTCCAATAATACATCTCTCAAGAACAAGCTTGATAAAGAATGAGCTTGCGAAACTAGGCTATAATAGCGGCATAAGTCAAGGTAGTACGGTAAATATAAGTACGCTAGATTATGATGTGAGAAGTTTCAAAACAATTCAAATTCACAAACAGACAAGACTCCATAAACTCTGCAGTTATTATTCTAAATCCTTGACTAAGTCGCTAGTTGACCCAAAAGAGGTATGGCCTTCTAAGTTCTATAATCTATATAAACACTATAGGTTATCCGCCTAAAACAGAGATTCCAAGAAGGTCCGCGTAAAGTAGGGGTTCAAGGTTGTCTGCGTAAAGCAGTGATAAGATAATTTGGCGTAAGGTATAAATCTGAAACTGTCTGCGTAAAACAGAATTTCAAATTGTCCAGCGCAAGGTGGGGATCCAAAGTAGTTTGGCGTAAGTCAGGGATTCAAACTATCGGCGTAAAATAGGCTTCAGAGTTATCCGCGTAAAACAGAGAAGCGTAAGGTAGAGCTTCAGAGCTGTTCGCGTAAAAAGTCTCGGTGAAAGTCTGAGCGTAAAAGTCTGCGGTAAAGTTTTGCCTAAAGGTTGCGTAAAATCTGCCAGCGTAAACAGTCTAGCATACGCTGCAGCGTAAAGTTGTACAAGAAACTCATGGGTTTGTCAGTCAAGTTAATGAATCATGTCATCTGACAAAAGTACTTGCACAACGATCGAGGGGATGGTTTGATGATAATTGCACGGAGTTCAAGGTTGTCGTTTAGGGACGTATTGGATATAAGTCAATTTACGCTCGAGGTGAGACAAAACCAGATGTTCCGTCAAAAGCTGTTTCTTTTTGCACAGGGCTCGAGGCGTATCTCTGCGCAGAATTTGGTCGTGTCTGGGGAAAGCTAAGGCTGTAACAAATACGCTAACATCCTATTCTTATGTTATGCCTAAACAGGTTACTCTACGCTGGTTATCTATGAATCATCAGGTTTGCGCAGGGTAGTTACCTACGTGGCTGACATGATGCGTCATACGCAGGATAAGGAAGACTAAGGGCGGCGTAAAGGGGACAAGCTTCTACATGATTTAGCTTTTACGCCAACTAGGCAGGGGTTTGGCTCTTATGCTAACAACGGTCAAATGGGTTTTACGCCAACAAGGGTAAAGAGTCTCTGGCGTAAAACTCTGGTTATCCAAGCATAGGATGAGGGTTTCTGTCCTAGTATCCAACCTTGAATTTCTATTAGTTTCTTAAGACTAGGGTTAACACTATGGTCAAATCTCTAACTAATCCTAGTAGGGTTTATTCAAGTCTTATATAAATACGTCAAGGGATAAGAGTAAGTTAATCTATAGGTAAGTGACGCTAGGGTTTACTTAGGAAATCAGGAAGGCTAGGGTTTACTTAGGAAGTCAGGAAGGCTAGGGTTCACTAAGTAATCCGAACTTAAGGATATGTCAAAGCCCTAGTGGTATTCTTATTAGGAATGCTACCTCAATTATCATCCTATTAACCGGAGTTCCTATATTCTAGCAGGGATTATACTAAAAGAATTATCAGGGAAGCACATGAATCAAGCAGGATGCAATTATGTAAGTAGGACGAACTGGAAAGAAGATAAGTCATAGTCAATTTGGATGAGATTCTATATTCTAATCCTAGGTGCAGGCTTGCTCGGTACAGTAACGTAACCGAGACAATATGCTCTGACCTGCATGGGCCACCACTAAAAACATGTCACGCCCCAGTCCCAAAATACGTAGGACTAGGTCACGTAACCATGCCAGCTGGCCCGTATATATGGCAACTCCAATATATGAAAACCATATATACGTGCGTACGCTGTATAATGAACAATAATTCATAAGTGGTAAAACTGATCACAAGTCACAGGGTAATATCTAAATCTCATCCACAGAATCAAATATGAATAACCAATAATCATGTAACTAGATCTCAATACAGATATCTAAGAATGACAGTCAGATGAAATCAAATCTACTGCCGAAATAGAATACAAAAGGAACCAGAATACACACCATAAAGAACAACATCTGACAGTCACGAGGCTCGAAGAGAAGACCTCCTGGGAATAAACGTAACATGTCCGGATCTGTGCTCCTGCGAGTACTCAAGAACATATACACCTGGCAGGGAACCAGGTCCTCAGAGGGACATAGCAAGATACAGAAAAATAACATGCCATAATGTAAATACTGAATAAATAAATAGGATGTGCTAACCATCTAAGTGAATGCAATTTAAAGACCTTGTAGTACACATGGGAATGTGTAGGCTAGACATATGCTGACGTAATTCACCAATCGTCATGACTGGCTAGTATATGTATCATATGCCCCCGATCACACGGGTAACTCTGCAATCGTCCATCCCTGCAGAGAGTGGAACGAAGGATAATAAAAACACACAAGGGGTATCCCATCCTCCTCGGAGCACAGTAACGGGAACAAGAAAACCAATTCCCCATCTCCGAGCAGCATGGTATCAGGCGACATGAACATATAAGGAGGGGGGTGTCCCATACGCATACTAGTATCTTTCCCGCCCAATATAGATGTACAAGTCGTGAAAACGACGTGGACACCTCCTACTATGATGCAAGTCTCAATAAAATAAACAACTGAGCTAAATACCGCTACACGTGTTGCTCACACTGATGGCCAGTCGCGCATGAGGCACGCGTCCCTACATGTACTCACTCTGTGACGTGTAATGATACGTGTCAAGGCCTGAGAAGTTATATCAATAACTTCACAACTTTAGGTGGGTCTACTAGACACTAGGTCAGATACAAGTCCTAACGTCAACGCCATCGTTGACTGCACCCGAATCTGCTCGGACGCGCACATTTATATAAAAATAAATAAACATGTGACTAGTAAGAACTGAATATAAACAGTACAACAAGGCAAGGTATACTTGCCTGGCAGGAGAGCTGCGAATATAATGTCCAGATGTCAAATGCCAAGAAGTCAGAAACTATGTCCTCAGAAGGAAAGTCTCCGGATGCTGAAATAAATATCACTAACAGTCTCAGAAAATATCAAATAGCTAGAAACGCCTGTCCTTAAGTCCAATTTGGACACAGGGGCAAAAGTGACAGTTTCCGGTCAAAGCGGGGTCCACATGTGGGCCGCTTTGCACCGAAGAACGTGTCAGGGTCAAAGGTCTCCAAATTTGCCAAACTCAGTGTCAACAAGTCAGAAACGCTGATACGAACTCAACGGAACTTCCAGAATTGGATTCCGATGAGCCGGTCACAAAATCGCCCGTCAAGTGGAGCCTGTGGGGCCCACGATACGGAATTTTGCCAACGTTCTCAGAATCGAACCAAACTTGGCTCACAGGACCAGCGTATTGCTACGAGTCCGATGGCACAAGTTTCGTCTCGATCCGACGTGTGTACACAAAGTTGCAGCGTGTTCCAGAACTGACGGATACGGGGCGGTGTCGGCGGATACGCGTTGATTCCGGTGTGCACGCACATCCAAATCAACTTCTCCGAACTCCTACACGTCCGTATCAACGTCGCGCACGTTTTGGTAAAGACCGCGTGCGACCAAGTCGTCCCGTTTGGCGGGGCGTACTCATTTCCGGGGTGAATCGGGTCATTGTTTTTCCTGTTTTTGGATCGCGTGCCGCGATCGCCATAGGACGCGATGCACCGAGCGGGTTGCACGGGCACCGAGAAGGTCACATAGCCTACGTGTCACAACTGACGGAAATAAAAACGGAATTACGAGGAGTTAGAACGGGTTACCTGAACAGGGCTCCGTGGAAACTGAATTTTTCCGTGTCCGGCCACTGTGTTGTGTCCTGGTTTGAATCTGCCTGTGTTCGGGCTGTGTCCAGTCGCTGTGTCCAGTCCGAGTCCAGTGGAGACTCGCCGGGGCTTCGCTGGAAGCGCTCAGGCGAAGCTCGTCGGTCAGCGGGGCGTCCGGGCAGGGCATGGCGCTGCGGCTAGGGCTCCGGGGTCGTCGACTCGTCGACGGAGGAGCTCTGGGCATCGTTCAGGAGTTGGCCGGAGTCTGCACAGCGAGTCGAAGCTGGACAGTGGCCGGAGTCTGAAGCCGCAGTGGGGGAGAAGTCAGGTGGAAGGTGGCTGGGCCCTGGGCTGAGCTCAGCGGCCGGGGGGGGGCGGCTCGGGCGAGGTTAGGGTTAGGGGGAGGAGTTCCATGGTGAGGAGGAGGAGAAGGAGTGGGTCGTGGTGGTGGCGTTGGTGCTGGTGGCGGAGGATGGTGGTGGCGGCGGAGTGGAGGAGGAGGAGTCTGGTGATGGAGGGTGGTGGTGGATGTGGTTGATGATGATGATGACGGTGGTGGCTGTGATAGGGGGCTGCGGGGTGGCGGTGGAGAGCTTTACGGGGAGGTGGCGGCGATGGAGGGAAGAGGAGCAGCGGGTCAGGGGGGTCGACGCCGGCGGGGCTCACCGCGAGGGAAGCTCAGGGGAAGAGGGGAGGAGAAGAGGGGGAGCTGAGGAGAGAGGGGCCAGCGGGGGGGGGGTCTCACAGCGACCGGGGGGAAAGGGTGCCGCTCCGGCGGGGCTCGCCGCGGGGGAAGCTCACCGCGAGCGGGGAGGGAAGTCGACTCCGGCGAGGGAGCTTGAGGGTGGCGGAGGGCGGCTCGCCGCGGGGGCTCAGGGAAGAGGGAGGCTGCGGGGAGAAAGAGAGGAGAGGGGAGAGAGTCGGGCCAGCGGGGGGGGGAGACTCGCCGCGGCCGGGGGTCGGCTCCGGCGAGGGTTCGCCGCCGGCGGGGGTCTGCGGCTGTGGGGGGGGGGGTAGAGTCGGCTGAGTTAGGGTTAGGTTTTTAATTTCTTTTTAGGATTTTTTTCTTTATTAATAGAAATATTTTAAGGATAAAAATGTAATTTACATTTAAGATATTTACTTAATGTAAATACATCGAATCTGGACTCCTTTTGGAATGGACGGTGCACGTTCACCGGCCAATCAGGAGGTGACACCTCGTATGGCAATTTACAGAAAAGTCCCTGTAATTTTGTAAATTGCGCAGAGGTCCTATTTTGGAAAATTGCGCAATTACGAAATTGTCTGGGAAAAACACCTGATTTCTGAAATTACTAAAATTCACAGTATTGAGGAAAATTGCTGTGCGAGGGTCCCGAGGGGGTGGGGGTGAGTCTGGGCGGGGACTGGGCCTGGTTTCTGGGTGATACGGGCCATCGTATTAATTAATTTATAAATACTGCGCACGGTGTTCTCTAATTATTTATAGGCAGTTAGGACCATAATTTTTCTACGGTATCAATATACTAAATGTAGTATACTCAGTGTAGAAAAATAACGTATTTTTGTCTGGGCAAAACGGTTGCATGTTGGGCCTCAAATCTCTATTGGAACAGGGATGGGTACGGGTCTGGGAATTAAAATAGGAATTAAATACGGGCGTTTGCAATGAGATTTGTGCGTCTCAAACGAGGCTCAAAATAAGGTATCAGGGAGTTGCACAAAGTGCAGGATAGTAGACTGACATGTCTAGGAGAGGTACGTGAACTTCATTCGGGGATAACAGTCAAGGTAAAGCTTCAAATAATTAGGTGACGGACAGGTGCACAAGAGAATAGGATATGTAAGCAAAATAATTAAAATATTGCAACAAATCCTAAAATGTGAAAAATATTCCTAAAATACTGGAATCTGGTCGAGGGGGTTTACAATATATATCTATATCTCTAATATCTAGATCTATCTAACTAATACTCTAACTATTATCTATTACCTATCCCTCGCCAACACCCCTCGCTACTAGCCTCGCTGCTGCCTAGAGCTTGCTGCTGCTGCTTGTGCTGATCCTGCTGCTGCTGGCTTCATATTGCTGCTGCTGCTGCCCCATGTTGCTGCTGCTGTTGGGGGCAGCAGCTGCTGCTGCTGTGCAGTGGCTGGCCCCCCCTCCAACTCACATACACACACACATACACTCCTATATATATACCTATATATATCACTATCTATATATATATATATACATACATATATCTATATATATATATATAACTAGATATCTATATATATATACACTCAACCACACACTCTAACACACACACTAACACACTCACACACTAATACACACACACACTCACAACACTAACAACACACACACACATAAATATATATACATAGCTACATATATATATATATACATACACTTAATATATATATATATCTACACACACTCTCAACTATATATATATATATATACATACACCCAAAATATATATATACATATACACACACACAAGCACACTTAACACATATACATATATATATACATAGACATGTACACATACAAGTACATAAATATAAATACACACATATATATAAATATATATATACATAAACACACATATATATATATATAAATATATATATAGACACATATAAACACAAACACAACACTCACACAACCACACACACAACACTCAAACCACACGCCCCACTCACGCCCAACGACCCCGACACTCACCAATACCCTAAAATATATAAAATATAACCCGAAAACTCTAGCACACACTCTCCGATACTAATTCAACGCGCGCACAAGCCCGAAACGAGAAAACCAAGTCAAAATGGCCGTTCGGTCATTTCGACGAACACGTGGTGCGCGTCTCGGAAAACCTCCTGAAACGCACACCAAACGAACTCGGAATCGGCCCAAAATTTACCCACGTGCTCTACACGATGTCTAGATCCTAGAAAATATAGCCCCACGTCGATTCTAGGTCCGTGACGGAAACGCACACGCACTTAGAATCGGCGACGACGAAAAGCCCTAATTTCGCCCGAAACGCCCGTTTCTCCGCGACGCGGCTTCCCGTGTCCGAACGGAGACACGCACTCACCCTCTAGACACCCGACAACGTCTACCTAGGTCCGTCTAACCTAGGGCATCACCCAAAATTGGGCCAAATTCGGATTCCACCTGAATTCGATACAAAACCTAATGTCAAAGTCTCTAAACTCACCCAAACTAGTTCCAACTTCCTCCTACGGGTAGGGTTAGAGTCTAAGAAGGTTCTACAACACTAATTACACTACACAAAAATAATTAGGAAGGGAAAAGTTAGGTTTTACCTCTTGGGAGTTAAAATCCCAAGGCCAAAGTCTCCGATATCCTAGAAATCACCTCCCTCAAGCTCCAAGCCACCAACTCTAGCTCCCACACTAGATCTAAACTCCTCAAACCTAGGTTAGAGAAAATGCAAGGTTAGAGTTAGCTTAAAGAAGAAGGAATGGAAGAAAGAAAGAAGAAAAGTGAAGAGAAGCTTACTTGGAAGAAGAAGGAAGAAGAAAGAAGAAGTGGAGAAGAAGAAATGAAGAAGAAGAAGAGTGGAATGAAGAAGAATGCAAAGAGGGGAGGGGGCTGCTGCTGGAATCCCACGGGTGGGGGTAGGTAGGGGCCGGCCTTGGCAATTAAATGGGTACATAAGTCACCAAATTCCCAAAATGCCCCTATTGACTTGGTTTTGGGTTCCGGGTCTCCAAAAGCACTCAAACTAGTTCCAAATCTCTCCAACTAACCTCCTAAAAATAAAATAATAATTCTAAGCCCCAAAATAATTCTTACAAGGGTGTGGGCTGGGTCGGACATGGGTCCACTAGGGTCTGACATGGGTCCAGGCTAGCCAAAACCCTAAAACAATCATTAAAAAAATAAAATAAGCACTAAATAAATATAAATATAAATAATTAAATACAATACACTATTTATCAAATAAAAAAAATACCCTATTTTCTAGAATTGGGTAGTGACAAGTCTACCCTCCTTAAAATAATTTCGTCCTCGAAATTAAAAGACGAAACTAGGACAGGAATGCAAGAAAAGAACCATACCTCAGGGCTCGAAGAGATAGGGGTATCGCTCGCGCATTTCATCCTCCCTCTCCCAGGTCGACTCCCCTGGAGAGTGATGCCTCCACGCGACGCGAACCAAGGGAATAGTCTGGTTCCTCAACACCTTCTCTCGCCGATCCAGAATCTCCACCGGCTGCTCTGGATAGCTAAGAGTAGGGCCCACTGCGATCTCCGAGTGATCCAATACGTGACTGGGATCCGCCACGTACCGTCTCAGCTGCGACACATGGAACACATCATGAACTCCCTCCAGCGTAGGCGGCAACTCAAGCCTATACGCCACGACGCCGACCCTTTCGAGGACACGGAAGGGTCCGACGAAACGTGGGCTAAGCTTCCCGCCTCCACCGAAGCGAATAGTGCCCCGTGTCGGAGAAATCCTCAGGAACACCAGATCTCCAACCTAGCACAAACAAGGTCACTGCACTTAGTCTAAAATAAGCAATCACAAGCAAACACAAGAACAAAATCTAGATTCTAAGCTATACCTCGAACTCCAAGGGTCTCCGGTGGCTATCGGCCCAATGCCGCTGCCTGTCCTGTGCCACCCGAAGTCTATCTCTAATGAGCTTGACCTTCTCCGCTGCATCAACCACCATCTCCGGGCCAAGCAAAGCTCTCTCACCTACATCATCCCATGACAACGGAGTGCGACACCTCCGTCCATACAACGCCTCAAAAGGTGACATCTCGATACTGGCTTGGTAGCTGTTGTTGTAAGCAAACTCTACCAAGTGTAAGTGATCCTCCCAAGAGCCTCTGAAATCCAAAACACAGGTCTGAAGCATGTCCTCAAGCGTCTGAATGGTCCTCTCTGACTGACCATCTGTCTGTGGGTGATACGCACTACTAAACTTGAGCTGGGTGCCCAAGCTAGCCTGCAGACTCCTCCAAAAATGCGAAGTAAAGCGACTGTCCCGATCTGATACTATGCTCACTGGAACTCCATGCAGTCTGACTATCTGGCGCACATACATCTCTGCTAGTCTCTCTGTAGACGTACCCACTTTGAATGGTAGAAAGTGGGACGATTTGGTCAACCTGTCCACGATGACCCAAATCGCATCCTTTCCGCCTGGGGAACGGGGAAGTCCAGAAACAAAATCCATGGTCACATGCTCCCATTTCCACTCCGGAATGGGTAGCGGCTGGAGTAATCCTCCTGGCCTCTGCCTCTCCGCCTTCACCTGCTGGCACACTAAGCATCGGGATACGAAGCGTGCTACCTCCCGCTTCATCCCGTACCACCATACATGCTGTCTCAGATCTCTATACATCTTGTTGGCACCTGGATGCATAGAATACTGGGATCGATGCGCCTCCTAGAGAACCTCCTCGCGCAATGACCCACTCGGCACACACAACCTGGTACCGTGCCGCAAAGAACCATCATCAACAATGGTGAAGTCGTCTGCTAATCCCATCTGAACCTGCTCCCTGATGCTCCTCAGGGACTCATCCTCAAACTGTGTAGCCCTGATCCGGTCTACCAACTCTGACTGAATCTGCAGTCCCCACATCTGCATCTCAACTCCAGGCACTATCACCTCAATGCCCAAGCTCTCTAGATCTGCCAGAAGATAACGATCTGTAGTCAGGCACATAGCTACCGGATACCTGCTCAATGCATCCGCAACTACGTTCGCCTTCCCTGGATGATACTGCAATGATATGTCGAAGTCTTTCATCAACTCCAACCATCTCCTCTGCCTCATGTTCAGCTCTTTTTGGGTAAACACATACTTTAAGCTCTTGTGGTCTGTGAAGATCTTCACACGCTCTCCGTATAAATAGTATTTCCACAACTTCAGAGCAAAGATGACCGCTGCCAACTCCAAATCGTGGGTAGGGTAGTTCTTCTCATGAGGACGTAATTGCCTGGAAGCATAGGCAATCACCATCCCATTCTGCTGTAACACACAACCCAGTCCCTTCCCCGATGCATCACTATAGATAGTGAATCCTCCAGAACCTGATGGCAACGTCAACACTGGAGCTGTCGTCAACCTCTTCTTCAGCTCATCAAAGGCGATTTGGCACTCCTCTGACCAAACAAACTCCATGTCCTTCCGGGTCAGCCTGGACAACGGCTCTGCAATCCGGGAAAAATCCTGAACAAATCTCCTGTAGTAGCCTGCCAGTCCCAAGAAACTCCTGACCTCGACTACTGAACTCGGAGCACTCCATGCCTCAACTGCCATGATCTTTCTCGGATCCACCGAGATACCCTCTTCAGTCACCACATGACCAAGGAATTCAACCTTGTCAAGGAAAAACTCACACTTCGAAAGCTTTCCATAAAGCTTCTCCTTCCTGAGAGTCTCCAGCACTATCCTCAGATGCTCCTCGTGCTCCTCTGGGGTCTTCGAATACACCAATATATCATCTATAAATACCATCACAAACCTGTCCAGATGCTGATGGAACACCTTGTTCATCAGATTCATGAACACTGCCGGGGCATTAGTCAACCCAAACGGCATCACCAAGAACTCATACTGTCCATATCTGGTCCGAAAAGCTGTTTTCGGAATATCCTCCTTCCTGACCTTCACCTGGTGGTAGCCTGTCCTCAGATCAATCCTGGAAAATACCCTCGCTCCGTTCAACTGGTCAAAAAGATCATCAATACGCGGCAGCGGATACTTGTTCTTGATTGTGAGGTTATTCAGAGCCCTGTAGTCGATACACATCCGTATCGACCCATCCTTCTTCGGCACAAAAAGTACCGGAGCACCCCACGGAGAAGAACTAGATCTGATAAATCCCTTGTCCTGAAGCTCATCCACCTGCTTCTTCAACTCTACTAGCTCACTATTGCTGACTCTATAGACGTGCTGGGATATTGGCTCCGCGCCTGGCACCAAGTCTATAGAGATCTCCACGTCTCTGTCCGGAGGTAACCCTGGCAACTCCTCCGGAAAGACATCCATATACTCCTCTATCAGTGGATGTAGCGACCTCGGCTCTACCACCAGGGCTCCGCAGAAGACTCCCTCGGTCTGCTCCGCTGCTCCTCTGGCAAACTGAAACTCTGGCTCACCTGGCAGACTGAACAAAACTCTGCCTCCACGACAATCTATACTAGCACAATGCGTACTCAACCAATCCATCCCGAGTACAATATCGTAGCTCGGAAGTGGCATTACGAGTAGGCACACACTCAACTCCCGGCCTCCCAAGGTAACTCTCCGATCTCTGCAGACATCACGGACTAGGATGATACCACCCCTGGTCGTGATCTTGCAGAGTCTAGCTAAAGGTTCAGCAACAAGATGGTGTCTAACAGCAAAAGATACAGACACAAAGCTATGGGAAGCACCGGAATCAAATAAAGCAAGTGCTGGAATGGAATCAAGGAGAACAGAACCTGAGATAACATCACCAATTGGTTCAGCCTCGTCCACTGTCAGGGCAAAAGCTCGCCCCTGCTGTCCTCCTCGGTGCTGCTGCTGATGCTGGGCGAACCTCTACTGCTGAGTCTGTAAAGGCGGACCTCTCTGCTGTGCTGCAGGTGCTCTGGCTGGTGCCCTCTGAGCGGCTCCTCCGCCCTGAGCTGTACGGGCAAGCGCTGAAGGACAATCCTTCAGCTGGTGATCTGCTGCGCCACACAATAAACATCTGCCCAGCCTCTTCCTGCAGATGTCCCATCCGTGCCCTGGCTTCCTACAGAAAGGGCAAACGATGGGCTGCCTCTGGCCCTGCTACTGACCCTGCCTCTGCTGCTGGGGCGCCTGCCGGAAGGGCGCACGACCCTGACCCTGGTGCTGCTGGGTCTGCTGGAATGGCCTCTTGGCTGGGCCTGCACTGCTACCTGCTCCTGAAGCATCTCTGCTCCTCTTCGTCTTCAGCTCCAAATCATCCTCAGCCCTCTGAGCGTCGCTGACAATCTGCTCGAAGGTCGCCTCGCGGTCGCTCCTAGTCAAGGACTTGACCGCCATAACCAAGCCCTTGCGGAACTTTCGCGCCTTCGCTGCCTCTGACAACCCCTCAACAAATCTGCCCAGACGGCAGAACTCCGCTGCATACTCATCCACTAGCATACTCCCCTGGACGAGCGTCTCGAACTGACTCTCTAAGGCACTGAGAGCCACGTCCGGAAAGAACTTCTCCTTGAAAAGCTTCTTGAAAGCCTCCCAAGTCAATCCCGGAGCTGCTATCCGCGTATCCGTGCGGAACCAAGTGAGGGCAAGGTCGAACATCTGGCTGCCCGCTGCCTCTATCTGCATGCTGGCTGGGATCATCGCCAGCCTGAAAATGCCCTCTATATGCTCGATCCAGTCGTCGGCGTACAGGATCCCCTCTGTGCCGCGGAACTCCTTAGGCCGCATCCTCTGAAAATCGATAATAGTACCCGGCCTAGGATACTGGGCCTGCTCTGGCTGTGGCTGGATCTGAGCCACTCTGTCGACCGCTGTCAAAGCCACCTGATGAGCGTTCTCAATGCCCATCCTCATAACATCTTCCTGGCGGTGCTGCGCATCCATCATCTCTTGGAAGAATGCGAACAACTGCGTAGCATCCACTGGAGCAGGCGGTGGTGGAGGAGGTACCACCGGGACAACTGGGGTGGCTCTCGGATCAATGGGAGTAAGGGGATCTCCGAGAGAAACTGATGCTCCCTCAACCGCAGGAGTGGCGAGTGGAGCGATAGCGGCTGCCGGAAGTCGAGCAGGTCGAGAGGTGGCAGACCTCTCGGTGGCAGCTGCTGGGGCGGTGCGTTGAGATCTGGTCTTCGGAGGCATCCTGAACACAGATCAAAAGGAGTCAATACAGTGCAAGAAACGATAACATCAATGAAAGACAATAATATTGCAAAAAAAAACAATTTCAGAAGAATTAAAGATAGCAAAAGGAAGTAGGAAGGGTCCTAGTTGTGATTGAGCACACTCTCTCTCAGCCTATCTCCTATATCCTATTGCAGGTAACCCTAAAAAGCAGACCTGCATGGGCCACCAACAAAAATGTGTCACGACCCGCACCCGAAAATCGGGCATGAGCCGTGGGTACGTCCAGCCTACGCCGCAGAATCGACGGTAGAACGCTGTAAAGGTCCGTTCTAGGTCAACCATATCTATCTATATCTCACTGAAAAATCCGGCATGACCTCTCCAAAAGGAGGGCAAAACCACGCAATATATATATAAAATCCTCTCCCAAAGGAGGCAACCACGCAATATATATATCAATGATCTCAATCACAAAATCTAGAGGAAGAATATAAGCACGATATGATATAAACAAAGAAACAGAACCAAGAGAGCAAGACAATCCAAAATAATACAGTCCAAGCCAAAATAGCTACAACATCACAGCATCAAAAGAATAAGTACAGTCATCCAAAATACAAACCACTAGGAAAACCCAGGAAACCCACCTAGCTAACTAGGGTGCTATCGGCGTCTCCTCGGCGCACTCCTCCTCGATCTCAGGGTCACAACAGTCGTCAACATCAGGCCCGTAGAACGTAGGGCAATAGTCCTCAGGATCCTCTGGAAAAAATATGCCCAGTCAGGACTGGAGCGAAGTACATAACTCTGAAAGCAACTCCAAATGCATGGTAAGGTGTATATGACGAGCAATAGAAAAGTAATCAAGACGCACAGGAAATAAATATATGCTGGAGCACAATAAGTAGCTGCAAGTAAACTGGAGAACAATACAAGTAGTGGAAAAGTAACTGCAGGTGAGAAACATGAATACTAGCTAAGTGCCTTGAGCACAAGTTCGTTATGTGATCGGCTTAGGTTGCACATGAAAAACACTACGATAACTCCGTTATGCGTGAGTTACATAACCGACATACACATGAATACTGTTTGGCTTTGATCACATAACCAACTCACTACTCCCCTCCCCCACTAATACCATTGGATCCAACCACAACACGCTACGTACATGATAATAGCTCGCGCACACGAAGGCGAGAGCACAATAAGCACATGAGAATCAATACCCGAAGCACATGATGAAATACACGTGATAGAGTACCCGCTGAACACGGTAAGGGAGATAGCATCTCATGACGGGATCCACTAGTACCAGCTCGTGTAATAATGTGTCAGAATCAAGTATTACAGTTCTAGAACAAGTGATATAAACGCTATCATGAAATGGAAACTATCAGAGGTAGGTACTCGCCTGATGTCCTGAGCAACTGATGAGGATCGAGATCCGGACCGGTGTCGCAAGGACCTAATGCAAAAAGCAAGGATTAAACAGGGTTCTAAGCATTTAAACTGATATAAAATAATTAAAAACAGGCTTCTAGGGCTATTCTAGGTCGAACGGGTCGAACCGGTGAAATTCGGGTCAAAAAGTCAACCCGGGGTCTAAAAAGTCAACTCTAGGTCAAAACTAGGTCAAACGTTGACTTTTATGGTCAACGGGGACAAATTTGGTCAAAACTAGGTCAAACTAGGGTGCCCCTGAAATTCTAGGTCAAACCGAGCTCATAAAGCTACTAAACTCACAAACTCGCCTAATCGAGATACCGGGATACCCTCGGTATCCGATACCTCGCCCTAGGCCACGCACCCCGCCTAAACCCGCTAAAACCTATGCTAGCACGCGTAATTATATATATACAAACATATAAAAATTACTCCAAAGTATTTCCTAGGCTAATGCTCAAATACCCCGCTCGAAACTCAATACCTTGAATATCTCAAGGTATCGAGATACCTCGGTATCTCAAGGTATTGAGGTTTCGCTCTAAAACTCTCTAACTAGCTATCTAGCTAATAATTATGCACCTAGTTATTAATCTAGGCTAGGTAATATAGATACCTATCATATTTATATATATCTAAATAGGTATCTACCTATATACATATATATCCACACATATATACCCATTACCCATTACCTTACCCAACTCTTAAAAATATACATATATACCTATCAAGATATCTATCTATCTATCTAATCTATCTAATACTCTATCTATCTATTAATCTAGCATATATATCTATCAATCTATCCAACTACCTATCTATCTTATCATTAACTTATCTATCAACTAATAGCTATCTAGCTATCTAACTATCTATTTATCTTATTATCTATCTATCTTTATATATATATATATATATATATATATATATATATATATATATATATATATATATATATATATATATATATATATATATATCTCTAATATCTAGATCTATCTAACTAATACTCTAACTATTATCTATTACCTATCCCTCGCCAACACCCCTCGCTACTAGCCTCGCTGCTGCCTAGAGCTTGCTGCTGCTGCTGCTTGTGCTGATCCTGCTGCTGCTGGCTTCATATGGCTGCTGCTGCTGCCCTATGTTGCTGCTGCTGTTGGGGGCAGCAGTTGCTGCTGCTGTGCAGTGGCTGGCCCCCCCTCCAACTCACACACACACACACACACACTCCTATATATATACCTATATATATCACTATCTATATATACATACATATATATCTATATACATACATATATATCTATATATATATATAACTAGATATCTATATACATATATATATACATAGACATGTACACATACAAGTACATAAATATAAATACACACATATATATAAATATATATATACATAAACACACACACATATATATATATATATATATATATATATATATATATATATATATATATATATATATATATATATACATAGACATGTACACATACAAGTACATAAATATAAATACACACATATATATAAATATGTATATACATAAACACACACATATATATATATATATATATATATATATATATATATATATATATATATATATATATATATATATATATAGACACATATAAACACAAACACAACACTCACACAACCACGCACACAACACTCAAACCACACGCCCCACTCACGCCCAACGACCCCGACACTCACCAATACCCTAAAATATATAAAATATAACCCAAAAACTCTAGCACACACTCCCCGATACTAACCCAACGCGCGCACAAGTCCAAAATGAGGAAACCAAGTCGAAATGGCCGTTCGGTCATTTCGACGAACACGTGGTGCGTGTCTCGGAAAATCTTCTGAAACGCACACCAAACGAACTCGGAATCGGCCCAAAATTTACCCACGCGCTCTACACGATGTCTAGATCCTAGAAAATACGGTCCCGCGTTGATTCTAGGTCCGTGGCGGAAATGCACACGCACTTAGAATCGGCGACGACGAAAAGCCCCAATTTTGCCCGAAACGCCCGTTTCTCCGCGACGCGGCTTCCCGTGTCCGAACGGAGACACGCACTCACCCTCTAGACACCCGACAACGTCTACCTAGGTCCGTTTAACCTAGGGCATCACCCAAAATTGGGCCAAATTCGGATTCCACCTGAATTCGACACAAAACCTAATGTCAAAGTCTCTAAACTCACCCAAACTAGTTCCAACTTCCTCCTACGGGTAGGGTTAGGGTCTAAGAAGGTTCTACAACACTAATTACACTACACAAAAATAATTAGGAAGGGGAAAGTTAGGTTTTACCTCTTGGGAGTTGAAATCCCAAGGCCAAAGTCTCCGATATCCTAGAAATCACCTCCCTCAAGCTCCAAGCCACCAACTCTAGCTCCCACACTAGATCTAAACTCCTCACACCTAGGTTAGAGAAAATGCAAGGTTAGGGTTATCTTAAAGAAGAAGGAATGGAAGAAAGAAAGAAGAAAAGTGAAGAGAAGCTTACTTGGAAGAAGAAGGAAGAAGAAAGAAGAAGTGGAGAAGAAGAAATGAAGAAGAAGAAGAGTGGAATGAAGAAGAATGCAAAGAGGGGAGGGGGCTGCTGCTGGAATCCCACGGGTGGGGGTAGGTAGGGGCCGGCCTTGGCAATTAAATGGGTACATAAGTCACCAAATTCCCAAAATGCCCCTATTGACTTGGTTTTGGGTTCCGGGTCTCCAAAAGCACTCAAACTAGTTCCAAATCTCTCCAACTAACCTCCTAAAAATAAAATAATAATTCTAAGCCCCAAAATAATTCTCACAAGGGTGTGGGCTGGGTCGGACATGGGTCCACTAGGGTCTGACATGGGTCCAGGCTAGCCAAAACCCTAAAATAATCATTAAAAAAATAAAATAAGCACTAAATAAATATAAATATAAATAATTAAATACAATACACTATTTATCAAATAAAAAAAAAACCCTATTTTCTAGAATTGGGTAGTGACAAGGACACTCTTCAATACTCGTCTAATCTTAAATTGGAATGCCTACCCATTTTTATACAACTTACTCCATTATATTGTCTATCTTTCTGTATTGTTGTTCGTCTAATCTCTGTCATCTAAAAGCTATCTTCCTTACGAGAATCTTCTGGCTAGACTACTACCCTATTACACAAGTATGATATCATGGTTATCTTGAGTAAAAATTCTTTGAACTTAATGAGATGGTAAGATTTCTAAAATCTGAAAATCCATCGGATATGGTACATTGGAAATAGGTTCTCATCACCTACTACTAAGTATAGGTCCAGCAAACTCATACCCTATTAGTCAAAAATCTAAATTCCTGGCCCTAATCGGTTTACGTATAAATCCATAATATTCAGTTATCATTTCTATAAGACTTCTATCTTCCATTTACACTTTCCTACCATGTATAATTCTATAATCTAAGAGTCTTGTGATAATTCTCTACAGAATAACCATGAAGTTAGTATGTGATTCTGAACTAGTGTTTAATTTCTTGAAGTTCGTATTACTTCGAGACTGATCAATAATTTCTACTCGCACTAAATTTTTAAAATTCTAAAATTATTACAATTCATAAATACTAAAATTATTATCCCTCAATTACATACCATAATCCCTTCTCCTTGGATTATGCGACCATAATATCTTTCCCTTATCATTTGTTTCCTACTAACCTTCATATCCTTTTAGTATGTTAATCTTGTTTTCAATTTTAAGCTTCACTGATCAGGACCCAGTACTTTCTGTTTCGTATTATAGATCTTCTAAGCTACTACCGAGTGATAAAATCTTCAGTCCTTCCTAGATCCTTCTCTCAATTTAATATGCTCAAGGTCATGTACAACTCGTGAATCTCTTTTTGTTATCATTCTACCTTCTTCAATTGAACCTCAGATTTCTCCTATTTTACTCCATGTATACCCTTCATCCAAACTACATGGTTACCATCTTGTTATAGCTTGTCATCTATTATAGAAAATTTACTATATCTAACTCAAGACTATAAGATCTATCAAAACTCTCATCCTTCAACCTATTTGCTCTATCACAGATACTAGCTTATCCACCCAAGTAATCACGGGTGAGACTCACTTCAATTAACACTGATAACCCAAATAATCAAGTACATCTAATTTAATTTTGAAAGCTATACTTTAGTACTCAAGTTATATACTTACTCAAACATTAGGTCTGGCAATTTACCTGTCTATTTAGTCCAGACTTATAGTCATCAATAATTTAAGGGGGTCATAAGATCTATTTTTGATACTAAAAGTCACAAGACAACTAGATATTTAACCACTATGGCCTTCTACGTAAGGTTATAACTTCTTAAGGTCATAATATCATTCCTTGTATCACCATCATGGGCCACAACTAATCCCAGCATCTAGCTATATATTCCATAAAGTATTACAGTGTATTAGAATCAAAC
>JAYESA010000001.1:183916076-183986076 GCA_036927795.1 Iris macrosiphon
GAAATACGAAGTAAAGCGACTGTCCCGGTCTGATACTATGCTCACAGGGACTACATGCAGTCTGACTATCTGGTACACATACATCTCTGTTAGTCTCTCCGTAAACGTATCCACTTTGAATGGTAGAAATTGGGCCAATTTGGTCAACCTATCTACGATGACCCAAATCGCATCCTTCCCTTCTGGAAGACGGGGAAGCCCAGAAACAAAATCCATGGTCACATGCTCCCATTTCCACTCTAAAATGGGTAACGACTGGAGCAACCCTCCTGGCCTCTGCCTCTCAGCCTTTACCTGCTGACACCCTAAGCATCGGGATACGAAGTGCGCTACCACCCACTTCATCCCGTACCACCATACATGTCTCTCATATCTCTATACATCTTGTTGGCACCTGGATGCATAGAGTACTAGGATCGATGCGCCTCCTGAAGAACCTCCTCGCATAACGACCCACTCGGCACACAGAATATGGTATTGTGCCACAATGAACCATCATCAGCAATGGTGAATTCATCTGATTATCCAATCTGAACCTGCGTCCTGATGCTCCTCAGGGACTCATCCTCAAACTGTGTAGCCCTGATCCGGTCTATCAATTCTGATTGAATCTGCAGTCCCCACATCTGCATCTCAACTCCAGGCACTATCACCTCAATGCCCAAGCTCTCTAGATCTGCCAGAAGATAACGATCTGTAGTCAGGCACATAGCTACCGGATACATGCTCAGCGCATCCGCAACTACGTTCGCCTTCCTTGGATGGTACTGCTACAATATGTCGAAGTCTTTTATTAACTCCAACCATCTCCTCTGCCTCATGTTCATCTCTTTTTGGGTAAATACATACTTCAAGCTCTTGTGGTCAGTGAAGATCTCCACACGCTCTCCATATAAATAGTGTTTCCACAATTTCAGAGCAAAGATGACCGCTGCCAACTCCAAATTATGGGTAGGATAGTTCTTTTTATGAGGACATAATTGCCTGAAAGCATAGACAATTACCCTCCCATTCTGCTATAACACACAACCCAGTCCCTTCCCCGATGCATCACTATAGATAGTGAATCCTCTAGACCCCGATGGCAACGTCAACACTGGAGCTGTCATCAACCTCCTCTTAAGCTCATCAAAGGTGACCTGGCACTCCTTTGACCAAACAAACTCTACGTCCTTCCGGGTCAGCCTAGACAACGGTTCTGCAATCCGGGAAAAATCCTAAATAAATCTCCTGTAGTAACCTGCCAGCACCAGGAAACTCCTGACCTCTTCTACTGAACTGAGAGCACTCCATGCCTCAACTGCCATGATCTTCCTCGGATCCATCGAGATCCCCTCTCCCGTCACCACATGACCAAGGAATTCAACCTTGTCAAGGAAGAACTCATACTTCGAAAGCTTTTCATAAAGCTTCTCCTTTCTTAGAGTCTCCAGCACTATCCTCAGATGCTTCTCATGCTCCTCTGGGGTCTTCGAATACACCAAGATGTCATCTATAAACACCACAATAAACCTTTTCAGATACTGATGGAATACCTTGTTCATCAGATTCATGAATACTGCTGGGCATTAGTCAACCCAAACGGCATCACCATGAACTCATACTGTCCATACCAGGTCCGAAAAGCCGTCTACGGAATATCCTCCCTCCTGACATTCACCTGGTGGTAGCCTATCCTCAAATTAATCCTAGAAAATACCCTCGTGCAGCTCAACTGGTCAAAGAGATCATCAATACGCGGCAGCGGATACTTGTTCTTGATTGTGAGATTGTTCAGAGCCCTGTAGTCGATAAACATCCGTATCGATCCATCATTCTTTGGCACAAAAAGTACCAAAGCACCACATGGAGAAGAACTAGATCTGATAAATCCCTTGTCCTGAAGCTCATCCACCTGCTTCTTCAACTCTACCAGCTCACTGTTGCTGACTCTATAGACGTGTTGGGATATCGGCTCGGCACCAAGTCTATAAAGAACTCCACATCTCTGTCCGGAGGTAACCCTGGCAACTCCTCCAGAAAGACATCCATGAACTCCACTATCAATAGTTGTGGCAACCTCTGCTATACCACCAGGGCTCCGCAGAAGACTCCCTCACTCTGCTCCGCTGTTCCTCTGGCAAACTCAAAATCTGGCTCACCCGATGGACTAAACAACACCCTGCCTCTATGACAATCTATACTAGTACGGTGCATACTCAACCAATCTATCCCGAATACAATGTCATAGCTCAGAAGTGGCATTACAAGTTGGCACACACTCAACTCCCGGCCTCCCAAGGTAACTCTTCGGTCTCTGCAAACATCTGTGACTAGGATGATACCACCCCCGGTCGTGATCTTGCAGAGTCTAGCTAAAGGTTCAGCAACAAGATGGTATCTAACAGCAAAAGATACAGACACAAAACTATGGGAACCATCGAAATCAAATAAAGCAAGTGCTGGAATGGAATCAAGAAGAACAGAACCTGAGATCACATCACCAACGGGCTCGGCCTCGTCTACGGTCAGGGCAAAAGCTCGCCCTTGCTATCCTCCTCGGTGCTGGTGCTGGTGCTGAGCAAACCTCTACTGCTGAGTCTGCAAAGGCTATCATATCTGCTATACTGTAGGTGCTTTGACTGGTCCCCTCTGAGCGGCTCCTCTGCCCTGAGTTGTACGAGCGAGTGCTGAAGGGCAATTCCTCAACCGGTGATCTGCAATACCACATAACAAGCATCTGCCCAGCCTCTTCCTGTAAATGTCCCATCCGTGCCCTGGCTTCCTACAGAAAGGGCAAGTGAAGGGCAGCCTCGGACCCTGCTGCTGTCCTTGCCTCTGCTGGGGCGCCTGCCTGAAAGGCACACGACCCTGACCCTGGTGCTGCCGAGTCTGCTGGAATGGCCTCTTGGCTGGGACCGTACTGCTGCCTGCTCCGGAAGAATCTCTACTCCTCTTGGTCTTCAGCTCCAAGTTGTCCTCAGCCCTCTGAGCATCACTCACAATCTGCTCGAAGGTTGCCTCGCGGTCACTCCTAGTCAAGGACTTGACCGCCATGACCAAACCCTTGCGGAACTTTTGCACCTTCGTTGCCTCACTCAAGCTCTCTACAAATCTGTCCAGACGACAGAACTCTACTGCATACTTGTCCACCAGCATGCTCCCCTGGACGAGTGCCTCAAATTGGCTCTCCAAAGCACTGAGAGCCACATCTCGAAAGAACTACTCCTTGAAAAGCCTCTTGAAAGCCTCCCAAGTCAGTCCCGGTAGACCCGGAGCAACCCTCCGTTGAATTCTATGTGTTCGCTGACCCCTTCGGTGGAACACTCAACACCGGATTAACAAAATTTAATATGAATAAAAGTATCACAGTCATACAATTAATACACACAAATATTATAGACAGACAATAAAAGTATCATAGTCATAAAAGTATCACAGTCACACAAAATGGGCATAAACAGCGTCACAAAATACATAATATATAAGTATCAGAGTATCACAGTAACACAAAATGCATAATATATAAGTATATGAAACATCACAGTATCAATCTCGAGGATATCCAAAACGGGACAGATACTAGTCCCTCAAATACTGCGCATAAACAGCGTTTATGTTATTGTAAACCCCCTGATTTTCAAAAAATTTTAATTTAGATTTTTAAATAATTTTCTGGAATTTTTTGGGATTTTTCTGTAATTAAACTATGGTGTTTTAATTATTAAATGATTTTTAAATGATGTTTAATAATATTAAAATATTAAGAAAAAATATTTTATGGTATAAAATGAAAAACTAGACATAGGATAATTTTTCGGAAATTTATTGGACCCTGAAAGTATTTTTAAAGCCCTAAAAACTAATTAATAAATTAAACCAAATTGAACCATAATAAACCCGGTTTATTTGAACCGAACCGAACCCAGTCTAGGTGAACCGGGTTCAAGGTTATTGGGTCGGATCCGGGCCGTCAATCCAACCCGACCCGACCCGACCCGTCGACCCGACCCGCTTCCCTGTTTGCGGATCGGGCCGGATCCGCTGCCAACCCGACCCGTTGCCACCCGACCCGAACCCTTCTCCTTCCCCAGCTGTGTAGCCACCGCCCGACCGACTTCCCCCGCCGCTCGGCCTCCCTGCAATCGCCCGTCGATCCGTCTCCGGCTTCTCGCACCGGCCGCCTCTTCCTCTCCCCCGGACCGGCTCTCCTCAGTCTATAAAACCCGACGCCTCCTCCTCCCACCTGAAACCTAGTCGTTCCTTTCCTCCTCCGCCCGTGACGCCTCGTCGTGCCCGCCGCAGCCGCCAGCCTCCACATCTCGCCATATCCCTCTCCGCCGTTGCACCCGAGCCCCAGCCGAAGCCTCCCCGCTGTCCTCGCCGCTTCCCCTCTCCTCTAGTACCTCCGTCGCCATCGAGGTCGCCGCTTCCCTGGCCTCCTTCACCCGTTGTCCGCTTCCCCGACCTAGCACAGCAGCAGCAGCGGGCCAGAGCTCCGCCGAGCCCCGGCCAATCTCGACCCGGTCGCCCCAGCACCGCCCAGGCTCCGCCTTGCCGACTGACGACCTGCCCGAGCCCAGTGCCTTCTCCGGCGAGTCTCTGTCGAGCCCTAACCCTAGCTTCTGTGGACACAGCACTGTGTTGTGTCGTGTCGCATCGACACGCGGACACGAGAATTCGGTCTTCACGGAGCCCTGTTCAGGTAACCCGTTCTCTCTCCTTGCTGCCCCATTTTTGATTCCGTCTAATGTATCGCAGACCTTGCGTGACCCTTTCGATGTCCGTGCAAACCGCTTGGTGCATCGCGTCCTGTGGCGATCGCGAACCGCGATCAAAAAATAGAAAAATCAACACCCTGTTTCACCCCGGAACTGAGTACGCCCCGCCAAACGGGACGACTTGGTCGTACGTGGTCTTTACCGAAACGTGCGCGTCGTTGATACGGACGTGCAGGATTTCACAGAAGTTGATTTGAATGTGCGTGCACACCGAAATCAACGCGTATCCGCCGACAATGCCCCGTATCCGTCCTTTCTGGTTCTCGCTGTAACTTAGTGTATGCACGTCGGATCGAGACGAAACTTGCTCCATCAGACTCGTAGCAATACACTGGTCCTGTGACCCAAGTTTGGTTCGATTGTGAGAACGTTGACAAAATTGCATGTCGTGGGCCCCACAGGCTCCACTTGACGGGCGATTTTGGGATCGGCTCATCGAAATCCAATTCTAGAAGTTTCGTTGGGTCCGTATCATCGTTCCTGACCTGTTGACACTAAGTTTGATAGATTTGGAGACCTTTGGCCTTGACACATTTTTCGGTGCAAAGCAGCCCACATGTGGACTCCGCTTTGACCCAAAAATATTATTTTTGCCCTTGTGTCCAAATTGGACTCAAGGACAGGCGTTTCTAGCTGATTGATATTTTCTGGATCTGATGGTGATATTTATTTCAGCAACCAGAGTACTTTCTGCAAATCCCGCTGAAGTCAGAGCTACAATTGGAACCGGAACCCCAGGCAAGTGTACCTTGCCAAACTCTGCAGTTCTTGTTACATATTTCTTTGACATATATATTTATTGTTCATGCTTGACCTATGACGTGTGACTTTACTTAGTGTCCGATTATAGTCGGGTGCCAACACCGTACGCGGAGTTGTGTAACGTCACCTAGAGATGGATATCGTGACCCTTTGCATTCTCGTACTTGCTCTATCAAGTACGTTTTACCCAGGACACCTGACACTATTCATGATACAGAATCATCCTGAGATATTTATGGTGATTCTGTATAGGATACAGTTTTTCATGACTTATTCCTTTGCTTAGATATTATATGACTTGATGCATTAGTTATGATCCTGTGTGGCATGGACATGAGACGTCGTGGACATGAGACGTATGATTACATTGGGTGGGGAGAGACACACAAACTACAGGTTGATTATACATTATGCCGGCATCTTAGTCTCTCTCCGAGCTAGACAACCACATGATATCACTGCTACCGGCTCTCCGACACAGGGCTTGTAGTAGTTTCAGCTTGAGTTCTAGTGCTGCTCTCATCTTGCATATCACTTAGCTGGTTATATATTTACCCTATTGTTTCATTTATTTGCTGTACTGTATTTATTTTGGCATAATTATTCTTGTACCTTGCTATGTCCTCTGAGGACCTGGATCCGGATTATGTCCCCAGGTTTAGTAGACGAGATCGATCCCGAGGTATATATAACAGGAGCATTAGCAGGAGCAGAAGCAGGAACAGGAGCAGGCACTGGAGCAGTACCAGATCCAGTAGATGAGTGATCTCTGTGGGTATCTTCTGAGTATATATTGTTTCCATACTCAGTACTTTTGTTGATATCTTTATTTTGTATCTTGACAGTTGTATCAGACTTGTCTCGGGCTTGTTCCTCGATTTATGTACTTGTGACTTGATGATGATGTTTATATTTCCTTTTGTTGATATTGATATATTCATTCTGTGGATGACATTAGTAGACCCTGATTATGGTTGTAATACAGCTTAAGTATGCCCCAATGGATCCATTAAATTGGATTTGTCTATCGGTGTGTGCTGCTGGCCATTGCCACGTGGCTAGTCCCTTGATATTTTGGGACTGGGGCGTGACATAGTTTTTGTGGTGGCCTATGCAGGTCAACGACTAAATTGTTCGGTTTCAACTTAGGGACCGAACAAGCCTGCAATAAGAATATGATAAGTTTTTAGGATCTTATCCACTTGCTTGAAACGTTCTTGATATCTATATCGGATTCGAATCAATTTCTTGAATTGCATCATGCCTTGATTTTTGTGCGTCTCTTATTGTTTATTTTGGATGCAGAGAAATAAATCTTCGAGTAAACGATGAGACTCCTGCAACATCACCACGAGATATTGTGGTAACCAACGAAGATAAAGTAACACTAGTGGATGGAGGACAATCAGCTCAACAACACAGTCAAGCAAATCAGCATGCCTCGGGAATCCAGCAAGATGACATTCCACCATTAACGCATTTTACTCCACAAATGTCCGTAATTCCACAAGGGCAGGCCATGGACGGGCAGCAGATGTTTCAAATGATCTATGCAATAATGCAAGCTCAACAAGAGGCTTTGAGTCACAGCCTAGTAAGCGCACTAGAGCAGACAGATCTACCAGCGCGACTACCAACGACGGGCTCTATTTTTGATTTCCACCAGCTGAAGCCCCGTACCTTCTCAGGCAAAGAGGAGCCCACAGAAGTTCATGAATGGCTCACCAACACTCAACATCAATTGGAAGCAGCTGAGATTCTACAAGAACGTTAGATGACTGCAGTCAGAATGCAATTGACTGACAATGCACATCACTGGTGGCTATCCGAGGAGACACGGCTCAGACCAGACCGAGTCACTTGGGAAGAGTTTTTCAGACTCTTTCAGGAGATGTATATTCCAGCCATCGTTCGATCAGAACTTCGGAACAAGTTCAATAGCCTCACTCAAGACAGTATGACAGTGGAAGAGTACAACGTGGAATTCATTCGTCTGAGTTGCTTTGCCCCAACCTTGATTCAGACAGAAGAAGAGAAGGCCTAGAAGTTCTTCGACGGACTAAACATTGAGCTACAAAAACTAATTGGATCCGTTGCACCTACTTTCTACTCGGACGTCCTTGCTGCAGCCTGATGCATGGAGCGCATCATCAGGAGAGAGACCAGTCTAAAGAGGCTGTCCACATCAGCACCAGCCGGAGCACCACAGGAAAAAATTGCAAAAAGACCTCATATACACCAGCCATCGGGAGCATCTCCACAGACACTACATGTCTGTCAATATTGTCGCAAGCGAGGCCATACTGAGAACGAGTGCAGACGAAAAAGGAGATTATGTTTAGCTTGCGGGTCCAGTCAGCATTTAGTGAAGGAATGCCCCGAGCGCCGAGAAGGAGCACCAATGGTTAACCAACAAGCGTTACCAGCACCAAGGCCAGCATATCCAGCATTGGGAGCACCGCAAACGGAAGTCGAAGGAGTCCTACCACCAGCTCCAGGAGGGTATCAGCCGAGGCCACCTTTGATACCCCAGGCACTACTCTTCCAGCAGGCTCAGCAGCAGCAGAGGAATCGACTGCAAGGACGCAGACAAGCCCTGACGATGACCTTGGAGAACGTGCAGATGCATGGAGTAGCTAATGCGCGTAAGTTTTTGTAGTTCTGTTTCTAGTATTGCTTTAGTTCGTGCCTGCTGGTTCGTGACCTTAGACTTAACCTGACCATTTTAGTTTGCTAAATAATAGATAACCTAGTGTTAACCTAGTAATTTATTTTGAACTTGCCAATAACTTAGAATATTTTATAAATGATAACCTGATAAGTTTTTAAAGGATAAAACTGGTTTTTTTTAAAACTATAATTTTCTAGATTTCCTTCATTCGGGAAATTTTATAACTTTTAATGCTTAGGGAAATAATTTTTCCTAGGTGTTACTCTCAACCTTGATTCTCCTTGATTTTGATTTGCTTCGAACAATGTTGCAACCGTGTCATATCTGTTGACCGGTTATTCTTTGATTGCGAGGACGTAATCCTCTTAAGGGGGGTAGATTGTAAACCCCCTGATTTTTAAGAATTTTTAATTTGGATTTTTAAATATTTTTTTAGAATTTTTTGGAAATTTTCTATAATTAAACTATGGTATTTTAATTATTAAATGATTTTTAAATAATGTTTAATAATATTATAATATTAAAAAAAATATTTTATGGTGTAAAATAAAAAACTAGACATAGGATAATTTTTCGAGAATTTATTGGACCCCGGAAGTATTTTTAAAGCCCTAAAAACTAATTAATAAATTGAACCATAATAAACCCGGTTTATTTGGCCTGAACCGAACTGAACCGAACCCGGTCTAGGTGAACCGGTTTCAAGGTTATTGGGTCGGATCCGGGCCGTCAGTCCAACCCGACCCGACCCGTCGACCCGACCCGCTTCCCTGTTTGCGGATCGGGCCGGATCCGCTGCCAACCCGACCCGTTGCCACCCGACCCGAACCCTTCTCCTTCCCCAGCTGTGTAGCCGCCGCCCGACCGACTTCCCCCGCCGCTCGGCCTCCCCACAATCGCCCGTCGATCCGTCTTCGGCTCCCCGCACCGGCCGCCTCTTCCTCTCCCCCGCACCGGCTCTCCTCCGTCTATAAAACCCGATGCCTCCTCCTCCCGCCTGAAACCTAGCCGTTTCTTTCCTCCTCCGCCCGCGACGCCTCGCCGTGCTCGCCGCAGCCGCCAGCCTCCCCATCTCGCCAAATCCCTCTCCGTCGCTGCACCCGAGCCCCAGCCGAAGCCTCTCCGCTGTCCTTGCCGCTTCCCCTCTCCTCTAGCGCCACTGCCGCCATCGAGGTCGCCGCTTCCCTGGCCTCCCTTACCCGCTGTCCGCTTCCCCGACCTAGCAGCCGCAGCAGCAGGCCAGAGCTCCTCCGAGCCCCGGCCAGCCTCGACCCGGTCGCCCCAGCGCCGCCCAGGCTCTGCCTCGCCGACCGACGACCTGCCCGAGCCCAGTGCCTTCTCCGGCGAGTCTCTGTCGAGCCCTAACCCTAACCCTAGCTTCTGTGGACACAACACTGTGTTGTGTCGTGTCGCATCGACACGCAGACACGAGAATTCGGTCTTCACGGAGCCATGTTCAGGTAACCCGTTCTCTCTCCTCGCTGCCCCATTTTTTTATTCTGTCTGATGCATCGCGGACCCTGCGTGACCCTTTCGATGTCCGTACAAACCGCTTGGTGCATCGCGTCCTGTGACGATCGTGAACCGCGATCCAAAAATAGGAAAATCAATATCCTGTTTCACCCCGGAACTGAGTACGCCCCGCCAAACGGGACGACTTGGTCGCACGCGGTCTTTACCGAAATGTGCGCGTCGTTGATACGGACGTGCGAGATTTCACAGAAGTTGATTTGGATGTGCGTGCACACCGGAATCCACAGGTATCCGCCGACAACGTCTCGTATCCGTCCTTTCTGGTTCTCGCTGTAACTTAGTGTATATACGTCGGATCGAGACGAAACTTATGCCATCAGACTCGTAGCAATACGCTGGTCCTGTGACCCAAGTTTGGTTCGATTCTGAGAACGTTGATAAAATCGCGTGTCATGGGCCCCATAGGCTTTACTTGACGGGCGATTTTGGGATCGGCTCATCGGAATCCAATTCTGGAAGTTTCGTTGGGTCCATATCATCGTTCTTGACCTGTTGACACTAAGTTTGACAGATTTGGAGACCTTTGGCCTTGACACATTTTTTGGTGCAAAGCAGCCCACATGTGGACCCCGCTTTGATCTAAAAATATTATTTTTGCCCTTGTATCCAAATTGGACTCAAGGATAGGCATTTCTAGCTGATTGATATTTTCTGGATCTGATGGTGATATTTATTTCAGCAACCGGAGTACTTCTGCAAATCTCGCTGAAGTCAGAGCTACAATTGGAATCGGAACCCCAGGCAAGTGTACCTTGCCAAACTTTACAGTTCTTGTTACATATTTCTTTGACATATATATTTATTGTTCATGCTTGACCTATGACGTGTGACTTTACTTAGCGTCCGATTATATTCGGGTTCCAACACCGTACGCGGAGTTGTGTAACGTCACCTAGAGATGGATATCGTGACCCTTTGCATTCTCGTACTTGCTCTATCAAGTAAGTTTTACCCAGGACACCTGACACTATTCATGATACAGAATCGTCCTGAGATATTCATGGTGATTCTGTATAGGATACAGTTTTTCATGACTTATTCCTTTGCTTAGATATTATATGACTTGATGCATTAGTTATGATCCTGCGTGGCATGGACATGAGACGTCGTGGACATGAGACGTATGATTACATTGGGTGGGGAGAGACACACAAACTACAGGTTGATTATATATTATGCCGGTGTCTTAGTCTCTCTCCGAGCTAGACAACCACATGATATCACTGCTACCGGCTCCCCGACACAGAGCTTGTAGTAGTTTCATCTTGAGTTCTAGTGCTGCTCTCATCTTGCATATCACTTAGCTGGTTATATATTTACTCTATTGTTTCATTTATTTGCTGTACTGCATTTATTTTGGCATGATTATTCTTGTACCTTACTATGTCCCCTGAGGACATGGATCCGGATTATGTCCCCAGGTTTAGTAGACGAGATCGATCCCGAGGTATACAGGACATGAGCATTAGCAGGAGCAGAAGCAGGAACAGGAGCAGGCACTGGAGCAGTACCAGATCCAGTAAATGAGTGATCTCTGTGGGTATCTTCTTAGTATATAATGTTTCCATACTCAGTACTTTTGTTGATATCTTTATTTTGTATCTTGACAGTTGTATCAGACTTGTCTCGGGCTTGTTCCCCGATTTATGTATTTGTGACTTGATGATGATGTTTATATTTTCTTTTGTTGATATTGATATATTTATTCTGTGGATGAGATTAGTAGACCCTGATTATGGTTGTAATACAGCTTAAGTATGCCCCAATGGATCCATTAAATTGGGTTTGTCCATCGGTGTGTGCTGCTGGCCATTGCCACGTGGCTAGTCCCTTGATATTTTGGGACTGGGGCATGACAGTTATCAAGCTCCGCTATGGGTGCTGGGTGACTGGAACTCCCCGTCTGAGATACAGCCGCGATAGGTGCTGGGTGACTGGAACTCCCCGTCTGAGATACAGCAGGTGGTATATCTTCCTCCTTAACAGTAGGAGGCATCACTTCCTCCTTAACAGTAGGAGGCATCACTTCCTCCTTAACAGTAGGAGGTGTCGCTCTCTTGGGTGCCATCTGGTAAGATAGATGAAAACAAAGAATATAATTGATAACAGATATTACTTAAGACATATCCTTAATAATACAGAATGGAAAAATTAGATAACTCACAAAGAATTAGCTGTTTGTTGTAATATAATAATGATACCATAATATCTATTGCTCAACATTTTGTCCTAACAATAAAAATACTATAAGATGTATCTAGTCAACCAACAGATACAAATCTATTGGTAGTGTTGATGATGGAGATGATAAAACAAATGATGATGAATATTTATCCCTTTAAGTTTTGAGAAAGGTGATTATGGACATTAATAAATCATCTGTATGTTTGTATTGTAAAATAATATATTTAACATTAATCAATCATGTTTAAGAGATTCTAAAGATAATATTAATCCCAAATACATGTGGCACCTTAGGCTAGAATGTATTTGTGAAAATAAGATTAACAAGCAGGATGAAAATATTATTTTTCATTTCTGTTATATCCTACTAGTGAATTTTTTATCATAGGTAAAATATTCGAACTTCTTTTTCATTAAAAAAAAGGAGAAAGAGCCACTAGTTCATAGGACAATCGATATAGAGTAGAGAAACAAATCAGCAAGAGTGCTTGAATTAGATCAAAATAGTGAATACTTAAGCGATAAGTTTCTAAATCACTTGGGTCAAAGACCTTTCTTCTTAGCTCAGCTAGTATGCCTTAGTAAATATTATGAGCCTTATATACTAATCATTTCAAACCAATAAGATGTAAAAGTTAGAAACATACAGTTCTAACAATAACACCTAACCACTAAATAGTAAAATTAACCAATATATGTAACACCCCGTTCCGCTCAAGCGGACTGCCGACTCAAACGGCAATCGTGCAGCTGTCCCGACCCGCTTTACCTCAAAGGAGAAGCAAAGGATATCCAGACTTGCCCCTACAGGAATCCGGCTTGGACTTTCAGAGGCTCGCTCAGACGTATCGCTCTACCGAGACGAATCCTCGCTAGGGTGGGTGGCTACGGTGAACTTGTCTTTGCTTAGCCAGCACACATAAAATATGGAGTATACATGCTAGTCGCTAGGTGAATCACCCCCTGCATGCTAATAAATCCAACGCACCTAGCTAAGGGAATAATCCCAACTTGTATTGCTTGCTAGAACATGGAAATGAAATACTGCTTATATACAGACCCTCGCATGCTAAGTCCCTTAACGGTTTTATCTCTCGGCTTACCTTCGGGTCCGAGCAAACGTGCCTGCTTATGTTCCTTAGAAATGCATGCTTGTCTGTTTGAATGTTACCGTATTTTCATCTAAACCCCGGAAGACTACTACGTAGTCGTTCCGTGCCTGAATGAACCTGCAAGTATCCGGGACCGTTAGGTCACCAAGGCAATTCCCGAACCAGGGAATTTGCACCCTGACTGAATAAATCACTGAATCACCGCTCATGAGCAAACTACTGAATCAACTGGCCTTGCAAGCACTACTGAATCACTGAATCCTGCCTCAATAAGTTCTGTATATATACTGCATCGAACTCGTTCCATACCGGACTTGTTCAATATATACACATACTGCATCGAACTTGTTCCTGTACCAGACCGAGACCCTGACCTGCATGTCGCGGACAACTCGAAAATGAGGTATAGTTCCACGGGCGGTCACCGGGGCACTGGGACCGTTCCGATCCGGATGGAACTGCACAATAGTCTACTGCATCTGGACAGGATGGTCTGCAACCACCACTGCATCTTTGTTGCTTACCATCCTCGTTCAAGACTATAACGAACTGCACGATAGTCTACTGCATCTGGACAGGATGGTCTGCAACCACCACTGCATCTTTGTTGCTTTTCTTCCTTGTTCAAGCCTATAACTGGTCCTTTATGGCTAAGCCAGCGACTCATGTTCATATAGATAAGTCATCCTCGCTTAGCGGCTATCCGCGTGCGAGTCACTGCATCGCATCAAGAAACAACTGAACACCTGAACGATCATGTTAAAAAGACCCTCGTGTTTGCATATGCTATGCCTCCTGAATGTTATACTTGCTCGTGCTTGAATTAACACTGTTTGCCTCAATGTTTGCCTTGGACAGGGAAGGAGATGGTAAGTTGGTAAGTCTCGCCGTGTTTCCTCAAACATCGCACGGCGCACTGCCCGACACGTTAGGCTATTCAATGCTTGCATGAAACTGATCCTAAGGCAACTAGAAAGATAACTTAATAGTTGTGCACGGAACCTGTATTACGTGTTTGGATTTGTCGAGCGGGCGAGTAGCTTCCCCACCAGTGCATTCAATGTACTGATAATCCACCAGTTTGTGTGCAGGGTGCGGGAGAACCTCGTGTGGTGCGGACGCCTCCTTCGTGCGTGCTAAGGCCAGGAGTTCCCTCTGAAGCCTTACAACGGTGCGTCCGGGACTGAAGCACATATACAAGACATAAGTTGTGAACATCGCCTGACCATCGCCTGTACATTCATTCCACAGTTGTAGCCACTTGACACGCTTTTACTGTTTCAGAGAGAGAGGCTTGAGCGACTTGTAATCTCGGCTATACGCCGCCTGTAACACAAGTTTATATTAATAAAAGATCTTGCTTTGCTTCAACTTGTGTTTCTATGCTTCCGCTATATTTGTCGACTCAGTGAACCTGTTACCAATCGCCTATGCGTTCATGACTCCGCTGTACTCGGACAATCTGTGCGACTCTGTGGTTTAGAACTCTTGCTGCCAGCCAATGAACCATGGCCTTGCACGGGCGTGGATCACGCTCGTGCGGCATCACGCCCGGATGGGTTAAGCGATCGTTCCGCGGGAGCGCTGGCGAGGGTGATTCCCGCCTAGCGGGAATGGCAGATTTGCCTGCGGGAGATCGGGGCGTGACAATATACATATGCTACATATAAGTGAATATGACAACTAAACATATTTTAAAGATGTTGATCGTTCAATCAACCTAGACAATAATTTCTAGCATGTATTACAATTTCTAAGACTTAAAAATTAACATAGGAAAGTATTAAAAATTTAATATTGAACAGTAAAAATAGATAATGTTTGGTTTATGAATGTATAGGAATCAATCCTGATCAAAAACCCTAAACCTAACCCTAACCCTAACCCCAGGTCAAAAAACCTAACCCTAACCCTAACCCTAACCCTTGATCAAAAACCCTAAACCTAACCCCTGATCAAAAACCCTAAACCTAACCCTAACCCTAACTCCAGGTCAAAAAATCTAACCCTAAACCTAACCCTAACCCTAATATTCGTCTGTGTGTGTGTGTCTGTGTCTGTGTGTGTGTGTCGTGTGTGTGTGTGTGTCTGCGTCTGTGTGTGTGTGTCGTATGTGTCGTGTCTGTGTGCGTGTGTCGTGTCTGTGTGCGTGTGTCGTGTCTGTCAAGTGTGTCTTGTGTCAGTGTCACATGAGAGAGAGAGAGAGAGATTACCTAGAGCTCGAGGAGGAGGAGGAGGGGGATGCCGGAGTAGCCGCAGCCGTGGAGAGCCGGTCGCCGGAGAGGGGGGGCGGGGGAAATCGAAAAGTTTCAAAATTTTCGATAGATGGGGAAAAGAAAACTGAGCCCTAATTAACCAAAATTTAGCAACGTTTAGCGACGTCAAATAACAACGTCGCTAAAATAAAAATTAGCGACGTCAAAGACGTCGCTAAATACATTGCTAAATATTTTTGATAGATACGTCGATAATGACGACGCTAAACGTCGCTAAATCAGATATATTAGCGACGTTTAGCGACCTTAATTAAACTTATAGCGACTAATCTTTTAAAATCTTAATAAAAGTTGCTAAACGTCGCTAAATGTCTCCATTTAGCGACGTCTAGCGACAATTTTTACGGAGTCGCTATTTTAGCGACGTTTTTACTAGGAGTCGCTAAAATACGTCGCTAATCCCGCTTTTTCTAGTAGTGAGATACTGATACATAGATACATTGATACACATTAACACTTACCAATTGATACATGTATTGACAGCATTTGCTCTTAATTCCATATCCCCTTGCTCAATGAACACACCAAATACTCAGTATGCACAGTTCTTCCAAAGACACACATATGCACAACTTTGTACACTCTCCCTAGCTGCTACTCTCTGGAGCTCCATGCCCATGTTGTAACCTAATGCAGCTGTTGTTGCCCACATGCTCTACAGCCTGCGTCCAAGTTGCTACTGCTGCTATCTGGCCTGCAGTTGCTGACTGCAACTTGCTGTTGTTACAACAACAAAATACTGCCACTACTGTAGTTCTACCTATTGCATCTGTTGTGCAGTCGGATGCTAAGTGTTGCTGCGGTGCAAGCTACTGCATGCACAAGAATTGCTGCCTAATGCACAGAATCCCCCCTACGCTGAACAATGACTCATGCACACTAGGTTACATATACTATCACATAAGGACACACCTAAACCCTCAAAGAAGAAAGAAGACCAAGAAAAATAAAATAAAATAAAATAAAAGATCCCCAGTTCTTAAACCCTAATCCAAACATGATCGACGAAAGAATATCAAAATCAACCCCCATTGGACACCAGGAAAGGGGACAAAAGATTATGTGTCCCTAACGTGATGCAAATGTGTCGGACATGGCACTTATACTCTGAAATATCACTAGACATGCCAAACCATACCCGTGTCCACGTGTCCGTGCAACTATTATATATAGAGGGAGAGAATGAGAAAGACTTACAGTTGTTAATGAGGAGCCGGAGGAAGGAAGGAGGAGCCGGAGGGGGAGGACGCGACCGGAGGGGGGTCGCCGGAGGGAGGAAGGAGGAACGGGTTTCTAATTTGGGAGAGGGAGAGGGAGAGATCGAAAGAGGGAGAGATCAAAAGAAATGGGGGGAAGCAGCCCTAAATGAAACAAATTTAGCGACGTTTTAGCGACGCCAATAATGACGTCGCTAAATGTCTAAAAGATATACGTCACTAAATATGTCGTTAAACGTCGCTAAATGAAACATATTAGCGACGTTTAGCGACCTTAATTGAACTTATAGCGACTAATCTTTTAAAAACTGAATAAAAGTCGCTAACCGTCGCTAAACGTCATCAATTAGCGACGTCTAGCGACGTTTTTATATGGAGTCGCTAATTTATATTATATTAGCGACGTTTTTCGTTGACGTCGCTAAAAAATGTCGCTAATCCCGCTTATTCTAGTAGTGCTATGCGGACAGGGGCGCATGAGGCCTGGAGCTATGCGACCAGCAAGTTAGCTTGAGCGAGTCAAGTCTGGAGGAGACAGGGACCGCTCTTGGCAGCTCGGTGCGGTGCTGTCTGCTTTGTGCAGTACAGCGTGCAGGAAGCGCATGAGGCTCGTGGCTCTCTGTGCCACGCGGCTGCAGCTTTCGGCACCTAACGGCGCTGTCTGCTCTGTGCAGTACAACGGCGCAGGCGGCTCATGTCGCCTGATTTTTTTCTCAGGCCGAATGGAAGCTGAAATCCTCTTTATATAGAGGCTCTCCTCTTTCATTTAGGGTGTTGAAAAAATATATAGAAAGAGAGAGACAAAACCGAGAGCACCAGCAGGACCTGTGAAAGTTTTTAGCATCCTTCCAAAGGAATATTTCGAGTGATCCGAAGGTGACCAAGAGCGTTCTAGAAGTTCTCGTGTGAACTTGCTGGATCCTGGAGGCAGATAGTTGTATAGCACGAATCTTGCCTTGAGCTCTGGTGGTTTTGATCACCCCAACAAGAGTTCCCTTCTTTGTTTTTTCTGTTCTTGTTCCCGTTCTTCTCGGTGTAGCGTCTGCGAACATAAAGAGAAGAATAATTTTCTGATTCTTGTTATATTTGTATTTTTTTTGGGTTGTCAGTTTGTAACATTTTCCTTGTTTAGTGCTTCTGTGGGGTTATGTGTCACTGAAGAGGGACTCTTGTGTGAATCTCAGTGCACCAACTTTTCTTCTGGAGTTTGTAGAGACGAACTATTGTATGAGTTTCTACTTTTTAGTGATCTCTTTTTCTTTGATCCAACTTCGGGACTAACAATGATTATATATGAGCTAATTAATTCTCCAAATTCATTCTCAATAAATTAAACAATATGCATGGACACACAAATAAAAAGACCAGAAATAAGGAGTTTGATCATGATTCAAGAATTAATTACATGAGTTCCTGTAGTGTAGAGTACGATTCAGGAGAATGAATCTTTGATCCATAAACATCAACAAGTTGGTCCTTGGAGGACAAAAATAAATGGAGGAAATCGTACCTCCCTCTCCCTTTGTGTGTCAGCAAAGAATAAGTAGCACGTCAGAAAGTTTGTACAAGAAACAAATTTCAAGCATAAGGTAACGATCACACATTACAGAAACAGTGGTATCCACTAAAGAAGCAACAACCATGGTTGGTACTTTAGTTCATTTTCTAAAGATGCTCAAGCTAGCTTGTACCGTCCATGTTGCATGTCTTATTACTACTGGAATTTAATGGATATTTTTCACGTTTATTCAAAAATATTAATAACAATATTCCTAAAAAGCTATATTGGAGGCATCATCATTAGAAAGGGGAAAAAAAAGGCACCCTGATTTATTAGGCTATTTCTAATTTCCTGTCAAAGAAGATATCTTAATTTGGTATTTAACATTAGTATTTAATTTATTCTTTGCTTTTGCGCAAATATATATATATATATATATATATATATATATATATATATATATATATATATATCATATTCAGAAAATTTAATGTACAAAATATATTATTAAATAAATTAACTAAAACGAAACTATTTTGAAAAAAAATTAAAATTATGAAAGATTTCGCCAACTGGAATGGCAAAAATATATTTATTTTTTTTTTATATTAGTCAATTTTTTGCCAACTGGGTTGTCTTTACCAATTTTTTGCCAACAAATTGGCAAAAATTTGACAGAGGTTTTTTTTTTTTAATTTTTAATTTTTTAATTTTTTGATTTTTTTGGACAATTGGATTTGATTTTTTTTCCTGGTTTGATTTTTTTTCTTTTTGGAAAAAAGTGCTTTTGTTTAATTTTATTTACTAGTTCTTTTAAGAAAAATTATTGCAGCAATAAATTTTTTAAATAAATTAAAAAAATGAAATTTAACATCCAAAATAAAATATGCTATCTTTGAACATCCAAAAATTAAAAAAAAAAAATCTGCCGAAAGAAAATTACGTCTGCCGTCGAGCAGATTTCGAGTGGCCATAACTATTTGTTTGGAAATCGTTTTTCGTTAAACAATAGGTCGATTTGTATGTTTTCGACAAGAGTAACACAATTCGTGCAGAAAGAATTCACTACAAAAATGTCCAATTTGCGACGTTTTTAGCGACGTTAAGTTTTGAAGTCGCTATATTTTACGAATTTAGCGACGTCCTATTATACCGTCACAAGACGTCGCTGTTAGCGACTGTCCGCGACCTTCAGCGACTACGAATAATATTACGTAATAAGATGTCCCCAGGTGTCGCAAGACGTCGCTATTAGTTTTATTGTAGTGACGTGTAGTGACGTTATTTTGCATATGTTGCTAAATATTATAAAATTAGCGACGTTTAGCGACGTCTAATTATGACGTCGCTAACGTTTTTCATATAGGTTAATAGATTTTATTTCCCCCATCCTCTCCAAAAAAAAATTCAAAACTTTTCGAACCCCCGTGCGACTGTGCTCTCCTCGCGACCCCTGTCGGCTCCACAGCTCCGGAGCTCCGGCGTCGACCCGGGCTGTCACGCCCCAATCTCCCGCAAGCTCAATCGTCCCTGCTGAACGTGAATCACCACGTTGCAGCGCTCCCGCAGGAAAATTGTTCTCATCGGGACGTGATGCCGTACGAGCCTGGAGTTGCGCTCGCACAAGGCGATGTTGTCAAACATCAAAGTTATCATCGAAACGACCAAGTTACAGCGAAAGTCAAGTATTGTGTACCGAGCACACATCAGAGTATACGCACCGAAGCTCTCGATAGGGTCCAAATAAAATGCCACAAAGGATAATACCAAAAAGGAGAATGCCACACTCTTGCTCTTTCTCTTGCCCACAAAGGTACTTACCCTTCATAGATTATGTCCCGTATATCCAAGTAGCGCCAATACACCTGCGTACCTGAAATAATGTCCACAAACGTGGGTCAGTACACAGCCGTACTGGTGAGCGGGGTAACCCACTCGACTAAACCGACACTAAGTAGAAATGTGAATGCAAACTGTTATATGGTGATCTTTCTACTTGAATCCTAGATTCATTTCATGGCAAAGGTATGACATGTTAAGCAAAACTGTAAAGCAGGTTAAACATGCAAGCGTTCAACTCAAGCCAATATACAAGCAAATATATATCCAACTCAAAAGAAAACTAGCATGCAAACCCCCTTACTCAAACCCAAGCAACACGAGAACCTATCGAACCATTATCCAAGCCTTAATATCCATCCTCAAACGATGCCACAATCCAAGCCTTATAATCCAATCTTCGATATGCACACTCTTGCCGAGGCAAGGTGGCCACTGCCTACATAAAAAGCACAAACCAAAGCAAAGAAAACTAACTCTTATCTACATGAAGTCACTGGCCAAGCCATAAATGACTGATCAACTGCAGTTCTACTCGATCCAGCTGAGTAGCTAGCCCGCCTGGTCGCATTGAACTGCCGGCACCGCGTCCAAGGCACGTTACCATTTGTTTCCTCCATGGCCAAACGGTCCCGGTGCCCCGGAGCCTTCCCATTCGAGGAAACCAAACCCTGTGCGCAACAGGTTATCCGTGACAGATGCAAACACCAAGTAGGTATGACGAGAGAATCGAGCATTCTGACCCCACCAAACTATCTAGCCTCAATCCAACCAACTATTAATAACCATTCTCCAACTGTCACTACCCAATTCTAGAAAATAGGGTTATATTTTTTTTTATTTGATAAATAGTGTATTGTATTTAATTATTTATAATTAATTAGTGCTTGTCTTATTTTTTTTATTTTGATTGTTTTAGGGTTTTGGCTAGCCTGGACCCATGTCCGACCCTAGTGGACCCATGTCCGACCCAGCCCACACCCTTGTGAGAATTATTTTGGGGCTTAGAATTATTATTTTATTTTTAGGAGGTTAGTTGGAGAGATTTGGAGCTAGTTTGAGTGCTTTTGGAACCCGGAACCCAAAACCAAGTGAGTAGGGGCGTTTTGGGAATTTGCAACTTAGGAAATCCCCTTTAATTCACTTGGCCGGCCCTATTTTCCACACCCACCCGTGAGACCAGCAACACAGCAGCCCCCTTGTTCCATTTTCCACTTCTTCTTCATTCTTCTTCTTCTCCACTTCTTCTTTCTTCTTCCTTCCTTCTCCAAGTAAGCTTTTCTCCATATTTCTTCTTTCTTTCTTCCATTTCTTCTTCTTTAAGCTAACCCTCACCTTACATTTTCTCTAACCTAGGTGTGAGGAGCTTAGATCTAGTGTGAGAGCTAGATTTGGTGGCTTGGAGCTTGAGGGAGGTGATTTCTAGGGGTTGTGAGACTTTGGCCTTGGGATTCCAACTCCCAAGAGGTAAAACCTAACTTTTCCCTTGCTAATTATTTTTATGTAGTGTAATTAGTATTTTAGAACCTTCATAGACCCTAACCCTACCCGTAGGAGGAAGTTGGAACTAGTTTGGGTGAGTTTAGAAACTTTGACATTAGGTTTTGTGTCGAATTCGGGTGGAATCCGAATTTGGCCCAATTTTGGGTGATGCCCTAGGTTAGATGGACCTAGGTAGACGTTGTCGGGTGTCTAGAGGGTGAGTGCGTGTCTCCGTTCGGACACGGGAAGCCGTATCGCGGAGAAACGGACGTTTCGGGCGAAATTGGGGCTTTTCGTCGTCGCCGATTCTAAGTGCGTGTGCGTTTTCGCCACGGGCCTAGAATCGACGTGGGAGTACATTTTCTAGGATCTAGACATCGTGTAGAGCGCGTAGATAAATTTTGGGTCGATTTCGAGTTCGTTTGGTGTGCGTTTCAGGAGGTTTTCCGAGCCGCGCACCACGTGTTCGTCGAAATGACCGAACGGCCATTTCGACTTGGTTTCCTCGTTTCGGCTTTGTGCGCGTGTTGGGTTAGTATCGGGGAGTGTGTTCTAGAGGTTTCGAGTTATATTTTATATATTTTAGGGTATTGGTGAGTGTCGGGGTCGTTGGGCGTGAGTAGGGCGTGTGGTTTGAGTGTTGTGTGCGTGGTTGTGTTTGTATTTATGTGTGTCTATATATATATATATATTTGTATGTGTGTTTATGTATATATATACTTATATATATGTGTGTATTTATATTTATGTACTTGTATGTGTACATGTCTGTGTATATATATATATGTATGTGTAAGTGTGCTTGTGTGTGTACCTGTATATATATATTTATATGTGTATGTGTATATATATATATATAGTGTGTGTGTATTGATAGGTATATATATATTTGTATGTGTGTATATGTATATATATAGATGTGTATATATATATATATATCTTAGAGTGTGTGTGTGTAGTGATATGTATATATATATAATTGTATGTGTGTATATATATATTAATATAGGTGTTTATATATATATATAGCTATGTACATTTGTGCGTGAGTGTGTGTATTAGTGTGTTTGTGAGTGTGTAGGTGTGTGTGTTAGTGAGTGTGTTAGAATAGATGTAAGTGTATATATATATCTAGTTATATATATATAGAGATATGTGTATATATATATATATATATATATATAGTGGTATATATATAAGTATATAGGCGTGTGTGTGTGTGCTTGTGAGAGCGAGGGGGGTGAAGAAACTGAACTGCAGCAGCAGCAGTTCAGCTGCAACAGCAGCAGCTAGCTGCTGCTAGGCAGAGCAGCAGCAGCAGTATGAAGAGGGAGCAGCAGCAGCAGCTCCAAGAGGCAGCAGCAGCAGCATCAGCACAAGCAGCAGCAGCAGCTAGCATAGCAGGTAGCAGCGAGGATTGGCGTAGCTAGTGAGGGAGAGAGAGAGTGTTATATATAGAGATATAGATATATTAGATAGATATGTAGATAATTAGATAGGTAGATAGTTACTAGAATAGATAGATAGATAGATAGATAGTATTATAGATAGATCTATCTATGGATAGATACATAGGTAGATAGGTAGTTATCTATCTAAGGTGTATATATATCTATATACATATAGTTATATGAATACCTAGAGATATCTAGATAGTATATATATATATATATATATATATCTATATATATATATATATATATATATATATATATTTATGTGATAGGTAAGGTAATGGGTAATTGGGTATGTGTGTGGATATATATGTATATAGGTAGATACCTACTTAGATATATATAAAAATAGTAGATATCTATATTACCTAGCCTAGATTAATAACTAGGTGCATAATTAATAGCTAGATAGCTAGTTAGAGGGCCTTAGGGCGAAACCTCAATACCTTGAGATACCGAGGTATCTCGATACCTTGAGATATTCAAGGTATTGAGTTTCGAGCGGGGTATTTGAGCATTAGCCTAGGAAATGCTTTGGAGTGATTTTTATATGTTTGTATATATATAATTACGCGTGCTAGCATAGGTTTTAGCGGGTATAGGCGGGGTGCGTGGCCTAGGGCGAGGTATCGGATACCGAGGGTATCCCGGTATCTCGATTAGGCGAGTTTGTGAGATTAGTGGCTTAATGAGCTCGGTTTGACCTAGAATTTCAGGGGCACCCTAGTTTGACCTAGCTTTGACCATAATTGTCCCCGTTGACCGTAAAAGTCAACGTTTGACCTAGAGTTGACTTTTTGGACCCCGGGTTGACTTTTTGACCCGATTTTCACCGGTTTGACCCGTTCGACCTAGAATAGCCCTAGAAGCCTATTTTTAATTATTTTATATCAGTTTAAATGCTTAGAACCCTGTTTAATTCTGCTTTTCGCATTAGGTCCCTGCGATACCGGTCCGGACCTCGATCCTCATCAGTTGCTCAGGACATCAGGCGAGTACCTACCTCTGATAGTTTCCATTTCATGATAGCGTTTATATCACCTGTTCTAGAACTGTAATACTTGATTCTGATACTTTATTACACGAGCTGGTACTAGTGGATCCCGTCATGAGGTGCTATCCCCCTTACCGTGTTCAGCGGGTACTCTATCACGTGTATTTCATCATGTGCTTCGGGTATTGATTATCATGTGCTATCATGTGCTTCTTGTGCTCTCGCCTTCGTGTGCGCGAGCTATTATCATGTACGTAGCGTGTTGTGGTTGGATCCAATGGTATTAGTGGGGGAGGGGAGTAGTGAGTTGGTTATATGATCAAAGCCAAACAGTATTCATGTGTATGTCGGTTATGCAACTCACGCATAACGGAGTTATCGTAGTGACTTTCATGTGCAACCTAAGCCGATCATATAACGAACTTGTGCTCAAGGCACTTAGCTAGTATTCATGTTTCTCATCTGCAGTTACTTTTTCACTACTTGTATTGTTCTCCAGTTTATATTGCAGCTACTTATTGTGCTCCAGCATATATTTATTTCCTGTGCATCTTGATTACTTTTCTATTGCTCGTCATATACACCTTACCATGCATTTGGAGTTGCTTTCAGAGTTATGTACTTCGCTCCAGTCCTGACTGGGCATTTTTTTTTCAGAGGATCCTGAGGACTATTGCCCTACGTTCTACGGGCCTGGTATTGACGACTGTTGTGACCCCGAGGAGGAGTGCGCCGAGGAGACGCCGATAGCACCCTAGTTAGCTAGGTGGATTTCCTGGGTTATTTCCAGTGGTTTGTATTTTGGATGACTGTACTTATTCTTTTGTGCTTCTGTGAGATGTTGTAGCTTTTAGACCTGGACTGTATTATTTTGGATTGCCTTGCTCTCTTGGTTCTGTTTCTTGTTTATATCATATCGTGCTTATATTCTTCCTCTAGTTTTGTGATTGAGATTATTGTCATATATATATTGCGTGGTTGCCCTCCTGTTGGAGAGGATTTTATTCACATATATATATTGCGTGGTTTTGCCCTCCTTTTGGAGAGGTCATGCCGGATTTTTCTGTGAGTTATCTAGATAGTTGGTTGACCTAGAACGGACCTTTACAGCGTTCTACCGCCGATTCTGCGGCGTAGGCTGGACGTACCCACGGCTCATGCCCGATTTTCGGGTGCGGGTCGTGACACATTTTTGGTGGTGGCCCATGCAGGTCTCTGCTTTTTAGGGTTACCTGCAATAGGATATAGGAGATAGGCTGAGAGATAGTGTGCTCAATCACAACTAGGACCCCTCCTGATTTTTCTTGCTATCTTTAATTTTTCCTGAAATTGTTTTCTTTTGTAATATTATTGTCCTTCTTTGATGATATCATTTCTTGTACCGTATTGACTTCTTTTGATCTGTGTTCTCCTTGATTCTGTCACGCCCCAGTCCCAAAATACCGGGGGACCAGACGCGTGGCAACGGCCAGCAGTACGCACCGATGGACCAACTCAATATAATGGATCCATCAGGGCATACTTAAGCTGTAAAACAAGTCTACGACAATCATGGCACAACTAATCTCATCCACACAAGATATGAAACATGATCCACAGAATAAATAAAGAATGTAAATCATCAGCAAGTCTCACAAAGTACTTCGGGGAACAACCCGATAAATATCTAGTACAATGGTTCCACAGACCAGAATATAAAAGACTGAAATAAATAAATGAAAGCCGAGCATGAACATGGATGCTCAAGAGAAGTCTTCAGCTAAGACCTCGTCCTCAGATGATGGTACAACTCCTGGATCAGCTCCTGCTCCAGTCCCGTAGATCTCGGGATAAATCACGTCTGCAAAATCTGGGGAACAAAATCCGGATCCAGGTCCTCAGGGGACATAGCAAGGTACAAGAAAGCTCATGCCAATAAATACAGATAAGCAGTGCAGCAAATAAATAACTAAATGAACAATGGGGTAAATATGTAACCATCTAAGTGTAAATGCAAGTGAGAGCATCACTAGTCTCAGGCTGAGCCACTACAAGCTCTGTGTCGGGGAGCCGGGTAGCGGTAATAACCGGTAGTGGGTCAGGCTCTGCTACGAGAACCTGCGACCTCTCAATAATAGAAGATATACATAAATACAGCCTGTAGCCTGTGTGTCTCTCCCCACCCAATGTAACCACGCATATCATGACCACAACGTCTCATGCCCATGTCAAGCGTGATCATAGCTAAATGCAACCAGTCATAAGTATCTAATAGTATAATGTCCTGTATCCTATACAGAATCACCACGAATATCTCGGGAAAATCCTGTCTCATGAATAGTGTCAAGTGTCCTGGGTCATATGGTACTTGATAAGACAAGTACGAGAATATAAAGTGTCACGGATATCCATCTCTAGATGACCGTACCCAACACTGCGTACAGTGTCGGCACCCGACTGATAATCGGACGCTAAGTACGTCACACGGTCCTAGGTTGAGCATGCACAGCAATATATATAAAACAAGGAAAATAGATAACTAAACTGCAGAGTTTGGCAAGGTACACTTGCCTGATGTCCGAATATCAACAACTGTCCTGGTATCTGTGGATCCGGTGGGAACTACTCCAAAAGCTGTAATAAATATCACCAACAGTCTCAGAAGATATCAAATAGCTGGAAATGCCTGTCCTTACGTCCAATTTGGACACAGGGGCAAAAAGGTCATTTTCGGGCCAAAGCGGGTTCCATATGTGGGCCCACTTTGCACCGAAAAGCGGGTCAGGGTCAAAGGTCTCCAAATTCCGCAAACTCAGTGTCTACAAGTCAGGAACGATGATACGAACCCAACGGAACTTCCAGAATTGGATTCCGATGAGCCGGTCACAAAATCACCCGTCAAGTGGAGCCGGTGGGGCCCACGATACGTGATTTCGTCAACGTCCTCAGAATCGAGCCAAACTTGGCTCACAGGACCAGCGTATTACTACGGATCCGATGGCGCAAGTTTCGTCTCGATCCGACGTGTGTACACGAAGTTACAGCGCGTTTCAGAATCGACGGATACGGGGTGTCGTCGGTGGATACGCGTTGATTCCGGGGTGTACACACCTCCGAATCGACTTCTGCGAAATCCTACACGACCATATCAACGTCGCGCACAGTTCGGTAAAGACCGCGTGCGACCAAGTCGTCCCGTTTGGCGGGGCGGACTCAGTTCCGGGGTGAAACAGGGCGTTGTTTTTTCCTGTTTTGGATCGCGGTGTACGATCACTACAGGACGCGTTGCACCGAGCGAATTGTACGGGCACCGAGAGGGGTATACAGTCTACGCATAGAAATCGACGGAATTGAAAACGGAGTCGCGAGTAGGGAGAAATCAATACCTGATCAGGGCTCCGTGGATCTGAAGTCCGCGTGTCCGGTCTGCGTCAATTCTGCTGTGTTGGACTCGAACTGCGTCCACTGTTGCTCTAGGGTTACTGGGGTCGGGCCGTCCTGGTCGACGGAAGGTGGCTCGTCGGCTGAGCGGGGTCACCGGCACGACGGAGCGGAGGGTCTCGCCTGGCCGTCGCTGGGGAGGGCACGGGCGGCTGCTGGACTTTGCAGCGTCGAGGTCGGGCTCGCTCGGGGTTGGTCCGGCAGAGGCGGTGAGGTCGTGGGGACGGTCGACGGCGAAGGGGTGCTGGGGAAGTCGAGCGGGGCTCGCGGCGGAGTATGGCGGGTTGGGGTGTTCGACGCTGGAGCCGAGGGGGTGCTGGGGAAGTCGAGCGGGACTCGCGGCGTGGGCGGTGAGTCGTGAGGTCGGGCGGCGGATAGGCTGGAGGTAGGTAGGGGTCGACGGCGATGGGAGAGCGGCAGAGTTCGGGGTACGGCGGCGGGGTTGCTGACGGGCGGAGATGGGGATGAGCGGCTAGGGTTCAGATGGCTGAGCACGGAAGTCGAGGAGGGTTTTATAGGCTGCTACAGTGCTGGCGGCCGCCTAGGGTTTACAGCGGGTCGGGTTGGTTCGAATTTGGGTCTGGTTCACCATCCAATTAGCTAAAGGTCCTCGATACGTTGCTCCGGGGTCCAATAAATTCACCGAAAAAATGCCATGCGTCCGGTTCTCCTTGATACACAATAAATTTCTATTTCCAGAATATTTTAACTCCATTAAGTCACCCTAAAAATTATTTAACCCAAATCACCTTAGCTGTAAATTCCGGAAGAACACCAAAAATACGGAAAAATTGTATTAAATTTTATTTCTGAAATTTAGGGTGTTTACAATCTTCCCTCCTTAAAAGGATTGCGTCCTCGCAATCAAGAATGAGCTACTAAAGAAAAGTCATGGAAGTACAAGGTTGCTTAGTTTACAACTGTCTCCTCAAACAAGTGGGGGTATCGCTGGCGCATACTATCTTCTCGTTCCCAAGTCGATTCGCCAGGTGAATGATGTTTCCATGCTACTCGGACCAGTCTGATCGTCTGTCCCCGTAATGTCTTCTCACTGACGTCGAGGATGCCAACTGGTTGCTCTTCATACCTCAAACTCGGGCCTACTGCGATCTCTGAATGATCGACTACGTGACTTGGGTCGGTCACGTACCTTCGCAACTGGGAGACGTGGAATACGTCATGCACTCCCTCTAAGGATGGAGGTAATGCAAGCCGATAAGCCACCTCACCAACGCGCTCTAGAATGTCAAATGGCCCAATATACCTTGGGCTCAGCTTGCCTCTGCTCCCGAATCTGATAGTACCACGAGTGGGCAAAATCCTCAAGAACACATGATCTCCTTCCTTGAACTCTAGGGGACGTCTGTGTGTATCTGCCCAATGCTTCTGTCTGTCCTGAGCTGCTCGTAGATGATTCTGTATCTGCTTCACCTTCTCCACTGTCTGCGTTACCAATTCTGGACCTAGTATTTGACGTTCACCAACGTCACTCCAACACACAGGTGATCTGCACTTCCTTCCGTATAAAGCTTCAAATGGCGCCATCTGGATGCTGGCCTGATAACTGTTATTGTAGGAGAACTCTACTAAGTGCAAATGATCTTCCCAAGATCCTCCGAAATCGAGCATACATGATCTCAACATGTCCTCTAAGATCTGAATGGTGCGCTCCGATTGTCCATCTGTCTGCGGGTGGTATGCCGTGCTGAACTTGAGTCTGGTGCCCAGACTCTCTTGCATGCTTCTCCAGAAATGAGATATAAATCTCGAATCTCGATCCGATACAATACTAACAGGTACTCCATGTAATTTGATGATTTGTCGCATATACATGTCAGCTAGTACCTCCGTGGACTGTCCAACTCTAAATGGCAAGAAGTGTGCCGATTTAGTGAGTCGATCCACGATCACCCATACTGCGTCTCTTCCGCTGGGGCTCTTCGGAAATCCTGTGACAAAGTCCATCGTGATATGCTCCCACTTCCATTCCGGTATCGGGAGCGGTTGTAACATACCTGCAGTTCTCTGATGTTCCGCCTTCACTTGTTGACATACTAAACATTTGGCCACAAATCTGGCGATCTCTCTCTTCATTCCATGCCACCAGTAATACTGTCTCAAGTCTCGATACATCTTGGTTCCTCCTGGGTGAACAGAATACATAGAGCTATGCGCTTCAGTCATTAACTCTTGTCTCAATTCTCCATTTGGAACATACAAGCGGTTTCCAAATCTCAATGTCCCGTCTTCGTGAATGCGAAGTCCTGTCTGAATACCTGCTTCTGTCCTTTCTTTGAGTCTTCGGAATCTAGCATCGGTGGGCAATGCTTCTTTGATCTTCTCCACGAGTGATGACTGAATCTCAAGGTTAGCCATCAAGCCATTCTGTCCCGGTACGATAACCTCTATCTGTAGCTCTTGTAAATCCTTCAATAACTCGGGCTGCATTGTCAAGAAATAAGCCGTAGGCTTTCTGCTGAGTGCATCTGCAACAACATTCGCCTTTCCCGGATGATACTGCAGATCGATGTCAAAATCCACCATCAGTTCCAGCCAGCGTCTCTGTCTCATGTTAAGCTCCTTCTGAGTATACACATACTTCAGACTCTTGTGATCAGTAAAGATTTCTATCCTCTCTCCATAAAGGTAGTGCCTCCATATCTTCAATGCAAATATCACTGCTGCTAGCTCCAGATCATGCGTGGGGTAGTTCTTCTCGTGGTCCTTCAACTGTCTTGACGCATAAGCAATGACTTTGCCATGTTGCATCAAAACACATCCTAGTCCACTGCCGGATGCATCACTGTAAACAACAAAATCTCCTGACCCTGAAGGAAGAGTCAAGACAGGTGCTGTTGTTAATCTTCTCTTCAGTTCTTCAAAAGCCTTCTGACAGTCTTCTGTCCATACAAACTCCTGATCCTTCCGTGTAAGCTTTGTCATTGGTTCTGCAATCCTTGAGAAATTTTCTACGAACCTTCGGTAATATCCTGCAAGTCCGAGGAAACTTCTCACCTCTGCTACTGATGTAGGTGTAGGCCAAGTCTCAATTGCTGCTACCTTCTCTGGATCCACTGAAAGTCCTTCTCCTGATATGATGTGTCCCAAGAAAGGCACTCTGTCCATACAGAACTCACACTTACTGAGTTTGGCATATAACTTCTCTTGCTTCAAGGTCTCTAACACGATTCTGAGATGCTCCTCGTGCTCTTCAGGGCTCTTGGAATATATGAGAATGTCGTCGATGAATACCACTACGAATTTATCCAAGAATTGATGAAAGACTCTGTTCATCAAACTCATAAATACTGCTGGCGCGTTGGTTAAACCAAACGGCATCACCAAGAACTCATAATGCCCATACTTTGTCCTGAAAGCTGTCTTCGGGATGTCTTCCTTCCTCACCTTGATCTGATGATAGCCGGATCTAAGGTCAATCTTCGAGAATACCCTTGCACCACTCAATTGATCGAATAGATCATCAATGCGTGGTAAGGGATACCTGTTCTTGATGGTAACAGCATTCAGTGCCCTGTAATCAATGCACAACCGTACTGTTCCATCCTTCTTCGGCACAAATAAGATGGGTGCTCCCCAAGGTGAAACACTGAGGCGAATGAAACCCTTCTTCAAAAGATCATCAACCTGTTCCTTCAACTCCACTAACTCCTTAGGTGCTAGCCGATAAACCGATGAAGTGATTGGCTCTGCTCCTGGAGTTAAGTCTATTGTGAATTCTATTTCCCGATCAGGCGGTAAACCTGGAAGATCATCAGGAAATACATCCACAAACTCTGATATGACTCTTGGGTAACCTGTCTCCCCTTCTACAGATAATACCCTAAGAGTAGGCTGAACTCCTTGCTCTACTGCTCCGCGGAGAAACTCAAATTCTGGGTGTCCTGGCGGTCTAAATATAACCCGCCCAAGTCGGCAATCAAGAGTCGCATGGTACTGACTTAACCAGTCCATACCAAGTACGATATCATAATCCGGCATGGAAAAGATTAGAAATTGAGCTCGCATTTCTCGGCCACAAACTACTACAGAACATGATCTACAGACATCACTAACCGGAATAATACCTCCTCCCGTAAGAATCCTCTTCATCTTCGGAAGGGGTGCGGTAGCTACTCTATGGGTGGCTACAAAGCTAGCTGCTATAAATGAATGCGATGCTCCAGAATCAAATAAAGCTACTGCAGGTAATGAAGCTACTAAAATAGTACCTGCGATGACCTCGTCTGCTGTAGCCTCCTCCTCAACAGCTAATGGGAATGCCTGTCCCCGTCCCTGAGCTGGACCTCTCTGCTGCTGCTGCTGCTGATGAAATAGGGCTGCCTGTGGGGCCAGTGGTGGTCTCTGCTGGTTCCCTCCTGGGGCTGGTGGTCTGACCCCACCAACTCCTGTCTGCTGGCCTCCTGCTGCTGGATAGGCTGGTCGTGGTGCAGGTAATGCTAGTCTTGGTGCTCCGTCTCTGCGTTCAGAACAGTCCCGGGAAAAGTGCTGGTTGGATCCGCAGCTCAAACATAGTCCCAATTTACGCCGGCATTCCTTCTCAATGTGTCCTACCTTGCCGCAGTGGTGACAAGTAGGAAGAGGTCTGTCTCTATGTGCTGCTCTATCTGGCATACCCCTCTGGATTCGCTTTGCCGAATCCCCATGTGCTGGCCTGGATGGTGCTGATGTGATAGGCCTCTTCAGGTTAGTCTCCCTTCTAGCGACGCGCTCCAAGCGTCGGGCTGCTGCAAGGACATCGGTATAAGAGGTAGGTGCTACCGATCCAATCACTTTCTGAAGCTCGAACTTCAAGCCGTCAAAGAACTTCTCTGCTTTTTCTTCCTCCGTCGAAATCAATGTCGGGGCAAAGCGGCTCAGGCGAATAAATTCCGCATTATATTCCTCCACTGACATGCTGCCTTGGATAAGGCGGTTGAACCTGTCTCTGAGCTCTGACCGTGCGACTGCCGGGATGTACATCTCTTGGAAGAGTCTAGAGAACTCTTCCCATGTGACTCTGTCCTGTCCGAGCCTCCTTTCTTCTGCTAACCACCAGTGGTGCGCGTTATCAGTTAACTGCATTCTGACGGCAGTCATCCACTTCTCTCTTGGAAGTTCAGCGGCTTCCAACTGATGCTGAATGTTTGTGAGCCACTCATGAACTTCCGTTGGCCCTTCTTTACCAGAAAATGTGCGAGGCTTGAGATGACGGAAGTCGGTGATAGATCCCGTCGATGTTCGCCTTGCTGGCGGATTTGCCTGCTCCAATGCGGATACCAGGCTGGTCCTCAGATACTCGGCCTCCTGCCGATGGGCCTCTTGCTGAATCTGTTGCTGTGCTTGCATCATAGCATACATCATCTGGAACATTTGTTGTCCGTCAATGGCTTGTCCTGACGGGAATACTGGCATCTGGGGAGTGAACTGAGGTGGTGGTGGAATATCATCTCTCCGGAACCTTGGATTAGGCTGTCCAGTTTGATCACTCTGCGATGCTTGTCCACCATCCCCTGGTGTCACTTCGTCTCCATAAGTAACCACAGCGTCGTGTGGTGTCTCCAAAGGGATATCATCCCTGTTCCCGGAATCCATTGCTCTGCAATCAAAAGATAAACTATGAGAACGCTCAGAGGAATCAATACAGGATGCAGTTCAAGTAACAAATTTCGAGTTCGATATAGAGTTCAACAAATGGTTAAATGATGGATGAGATCCTATAGTTTATACTATCCTTACGGCAGGCTGGTCCGGTCCCTAAGTTGAAACCGAACTATTTAGTCGTAGACCTGCATGGGCCACCACAAAAACCATGTCACACCCCAGTCCCAAAATACCGGGGGACCAGACGCGTGGCAACGGCCAGCAGTACGCACCGATGGACCAACTCAATATAATGGATCCATCAGGGCATACTTAAGCTGTAAAACAAGTCTACGACAATCATGGCACAACTAATCTCATCCACACAAGATATGAAACATGATCCACAGAATAAATAAAGAATGTAAATCATCAGCAAGTCTCACAAAGTACTTCGGGGAACAACCCGATAAATATCTAGTACAATGGTTCCACAGACCAGAATATAAAAGACTGAAATAAATAAATGAAAGCCGAGCATGAACATGGATGCTCAAGAGAAGTCTTCAGCTAAGACCTCGTCCTCAGATGATGGTACAACTCCTGGATCAGCTCCTGCTCCAGTCCCGTAGATCTCGGGATAAATCACGTCTGCAAAATCTGGGGAACAAAATCCGGATCCAGGTCCTCAGGGGACATAGCAAGGTACAAGAAAGCTCATGCCAATAAATACAGATAAGCAGTGCAGCAAATAAATAACTAAATGAACAATGGGGTAAATATGTAACCATCTAAGTGTAAATGCAAGTGAGAGCATCACTAGTCTCAGGCTGAGCCACTACAAGCTCTGTGTCGGGGAGCCGGTAGCGGTAATAACCGGTAGTGGGTCAGGCTCTGCTACGAGAACCTGCGACCTCTCAATAATAGAAGATATACATAAATACAGCCTGTAGCCTGTGTGTCTCTCCCCACCCAATGTAACCACGCATATCATGACCACAACGTCTCATGCCCATGTCAAGCGTGATCATAGCTAAATGCAACCAGTCATAAGTATCTAATAGTATAATGTCCTGTATCCTATACAGAATCACCACGAATATCTCGGGAAAATCCTGTCTCATGAATAGTGTCAAGTGTCCTGGGTCATATGGTACTTGATAAGACAAGTACGAGAATATAAAGTGTCACGGATATCCATCTCTAGATGACCGTACCCAACACTGCGTACAGTGTCGGCACCCGACTGATAATCGGACGCTAAGTACGTCACACGGTCCTAGGTTGAGCATGCACAGCAATATATATAAAACAAGGAAAATAGATAACTAAACTGCAGAGTTTGGCAAGGTACACTTGCCTGATGTCCGAATATCAACAACTGTCCTGGTATCTGTGGATCCGGTGGGAACTACTCCAAAAGCTGTAATAAATATCACCAACAGTCTCAGAAGATGTCAAATAGCTGGAAATGCCTGTCCTTACGTCCAATTTGGACACAGGGGCAAAAAGGTCATTTTCGGGCCAAAGCGGGTTCCATATGTGGGCCCACTTTGCACCGAAAAGCGGGTCAGGGTCAAAGGTCTCCAAATTCCGCAAACTCAGTGTCTACAAGTCAGGAACGATGATACGAACCCAACGGAACTTCCAGAATTGGATTCCGATGAGCCGGTCACAAAATCACCCGTCAAGTGGAGCCGGTGGGGCCCACGATACGTGATTTCGTCAACGTCCTCAGAATCGAGCCAAACTTGGCTCACAGGACCAGCGTATTACTACGGATCCGATGGCGCAAGTTTCGTCTCGATCCGACGTGTGTACACGAAGTTACAGCGCGTTTCAGAATCGACGGATACGGGGTGTCGTCGGTGGATACGCGTTGATTCCGGGGTGTACACACCTCCGAATCGACTTCTGCGAAATCCTACACGACCATATCAACGTCGCGCACAGTTCGGTAAAGACCGCGTGCGACCAAGTCGTCCCGTTTGGCGGGGCGGACTCAGTTCCGGGGTGAAACAGGGCGTTGTTTTTTCCTGTTTTGGATCGCGGTGTACGATCACTACAGGACGCGTTGCACCGAGCGAATTGCACGGGCACCGAGAGGGGTATACAGTCTACGCATAGAAATCGACGGAATTGAAAACGGAGTCGCGAGTAGGGAGAAATCAATACCTGATCAGGGCTCCGTGGATCTGAAGTCCGCGTGTCCGGTCTGCGTCAATTCTGCTGTGTCGGACTCGAACTGCGTCCACTGTTGCTCTAGGGTTACTGGGGTCGGGCCGTCCTGGTCGACGGAAGGTGGCTCGTCGGCTGAGCGGGGTCGCCGGCACGACGGAGCGGAGGGTCTCGCCTGGCCGTCGTTGGGGAGGGCACGGGCGGCTGCTGGACTTTGCAGCGTCGAGGTCGGGCTCGCTCGGGGTTGGTCCGGCAGAGGCGGTGAGGTCGTGGGGACGGTCGACGGCGAAGGGGTGCTGGGGAAGTCGAGCGGGGCTCGCGGCGGAGTATGGCGGGTTGGGGTGTTCGACGCTGGAGCCGAGGGGGTGCTGGGGAAGTCGAGCGGGACTCGCGGCGTGGGCGGTGAGTCGTGAGGTCGGGCGGCGGATAGGCTGGAGGTAGGTAGGGGTCGACGGCGATGGGAGAGCGGCAGAGTTCGGGGTACGGCGGCGGGGTTGCTGACGGGCGGAGATGGGGATGAGCGGCTAGGGTTCAGATGGCTGAGCACGGAAGTCGAGGAGGGTTTTATAGGCTGCTACAGTGCTGGCGGCCGCCTAGGGTTTACAGCGGGTCGGGTTGGTTCGAATTTGGGTCTGGTTCACCATCCAATTAGCTAAAGGTCCTCGATACGTTGCTCCGGGGTCCAATAAATTCACCGAAAAAATGCCATGCGTCCGGTTCTCCTTGATACACAATAAATTTCTATTTCCAGAATATTTTAACTCCATTAAGTCACCCTAAAAATTATTTAACCCAAATCACCTTAGCTGTAAATTCCGGAAGAACACCAAAAATACGGAAAAATTGTATTAAATTTTATTTCTGAAATTTAGGGTGTTTACAGATTCCATTCCAGCACTTGCTTTATTTAATTTCGGTACTTCCCATAGCTTTGTGTCTGTATCTTTTGCTGTTAGACACCATCTTGTTGCTGAACCTTTAGCTAGACTCTGCAAGATCACGACCGGGGGTGGTATCATCCTAGTCCGTGATGTTTGCAGAGACCGGAGAGTTACCTTGGGAGGCCGGGAGTTGAGTGTGTGCCTACTCGTAATGCCACTTCCGAGTTACGATGTTGTACTCGGGATGGATTGGTTGAGTACGCATTGTGCTAGTATAGATTGTCGTGGAGGCAGAGTTTTATTTAGTCCGCCAGGTGAGCCAGAGTTTCAGTTTGCCAGAGGAGCAGCGGAGCAGACCGAGGGAGTCTTCTGCGGAGCCCTGGTGGTAGAGCCGAGGTCGCTACATCCACTGATAGAGGAGTATATGGATGTCTTTCCGGAGGAGTTGCCAGGGTTACCTCCGGACAGAGATGTGGAGTTCTCTATAGACTTGGTGCCAGGCGCGGAGCCGATATCCCAGCACGTCTATAGAGTCAGCAACAGTGAGCTGATAGAGTTGAAGAAGCAGGTGGATGAGTTTCAGGATAAGGGATTTATCAGATCTAGTTCTTCTCCGTGGGGTGCTCCTGTACTTTTTGTGCCGAAGAAGGATGGGTCGATACGGATGTGTATCGACTACAGGGCTCTGAACAGCCTCACAATCAAGAACAAGTATCCGCTGCCGCATATTGATGATCTATTTGACCAGTTGAGCGGAGCGAGGGTGTTTTCCAGGATTGATCTGAGGACAGGCTACCACCAGGTGAAGGTCAGGAAGGAGGATATTCCGAAGACAGCTTTTTGGACCAGATATGGACAGTATGAGTTCTTGGTGATGCCGTTTGGGTTGACTAATGCCCCGGCAGTGTTCATGAATCTGATGAACAAGGTATTCCATCAGCATCTGGACAGGTTTGTGGTGGTGTTTATAGATGATATCTTGGTGTATTCGAAGACCCCAGAGGAACACGAGGAGCATCTGAGGATAGTGCTGGAGACTCTCAGGAAGGAGGAACTTTATGGAAAGCTCTCGAAGTGTGAGTTCTTCCTTGACAAGGTTGAATTCCTTGGTCATGTGGTGACTGGAGAGGGTATCTCGGTGGATCCGAGAAAGATCGTGGCAGTTGAGGCATGGAGTGCTCCGAGTTCAGTAGCCGAGGTCAGAAGTTTCTTGGGACTGGCAGGCTACTACAGGAGATTTGTTCAGGATTTTTCCCGGATTGCAGAGCCGTTGTCCAGGATGACCCGGAAGGACGTGGAGTTTGTTTGGTCAGAGGAGTGCCAGATCGCCTTTGATGAGCTGAAGAGGAGGTTGACGACAGCTCCAGTGTTGACGTTGCCATCAGGTTCTGGAGGATTCACTATCTATAGTGATGCATCGGGGAAGGGACTGGGTTGTGTGTTGCAGCAGAATGGGAGGGTGATTGCCTATGCTTCCAGACAATTACGTCCTCATGAGAAGAATTACCCTACCCACGATTTGGAGTTGGCAGCAGTCATTTTTGCTCTGAAGTTGTGGAAACACTATTTATACGGAGAGCGTGTGGAGATCTTCACAGACCACAAGAGCTTGAAGTATGTGTTTACCCAAAAAGAGCTGAACATGAGGCAGAGGAGATGGTTGGAGTTGATGAAAGACTTCGACATATCATTGCAGTATCATCCAGGGAAGGCGAACGTAGTTGCGGATGCATTGAGCAGGTATCCGGTAGTTATGTGCCTGACTACAGATCGTTATCTTCTGGCAGATCTAGAGAGCTTGGGCATTGAGGTGATAGTGCCCGGAGTTGAGATGCAGATGTGGGGACTGCAGATTCAGTCAGAGTTGGTAGACCGGATCAGGGCTACACAGTTTGAGGATGAGTCCCTGAGGAGCATCAGGGAGCAGGTTCAGATGGGATTAGCAGACGACTTCACCATTGCTGATGATGGTTCATTGCGGCACGGTACCAGGTTGTGTGTGCCGAGTGGGTCGTTACGCGAGAAGGTTCTCCAGGAGGCGCATCGATCCCAGTACTCTATGCATCCCGGTGCCAACAAGATGTATAGAGATCTGAGACAGCATGTATGGTGGTACGGGATTGCTTGTTTGAGGTATAGCTTAGAATCTAGATTTTTAGAGTTCGAGGTATAGCTTTGGAGTTCGAGGTATAGCTTAGAATCTAGATTTTGTTCTTGTGTTTGTTTGTGATTGCTTGTTTTAGACTAAGTGCAGAGACCTTGTTTGTGCTAGGTTGGAGATCTGGTGTTCCTGAGGATTTCTCCGACGCGGGGCACTATTCGCTTCGGTGGAGGCGGGAAGCTTAGCCCACGTTTCGTCGGACCCTTCCGTGTCCTCGAGAGGGTCGGCGCCGTGGCGTATAGGCTTGAGTTGCCGCCTACGCTGGAGGGAGTTCATGATGTGTTCCACGTGTCGCAGTTGAGACGGTACGTGGCGGATCCCAGTCACGTATTGGATCACTCGGAGATCGCAGTGGGCCCTACTCTTAGCTATCCAGAGCAGCCGGTGGAGATTCTGGATCGGCGGGAGAAGGTATTGAGGAACCAGACTATTCCCTTGGTTCGCGTCGCGTGGAGGCATCACTCTCCAGGGGAGTCGACCTGGGAGAGGGAGGATGAAATGCGCGAGCTGTACCCTTATCTCTTCGAGCCCTGAGGTATGGTTCTTTCTTGCATTCCTGTCCTAGTTTCGTCTTTTAATTTCGAGGACAAAATTATTTTAAGGAGGGTAGGCTTGTCACTACCCAATTCTAGAAAATAGGGTTATATATTTTTTTTATTTGATAAATAGTGTATTATATTTAATTATTTATATTTATAATTAATTAGTGCTTGTCTTATTTTTTTTATTTTGATTATTTTAGGGTTTTGGCTAGCCTGGACCCATGTCCGACCCTAGTGGACCCATGTCCGACCCAGCCCATACCCTTGTGAGAATTATTTTGGGGCTTAGAATTATTATTTTATTTTTAGGAGGTTAGTTGGAGAGATTTGGAGCTAGTTTGAGTGCTTTTGGAACCCGGAACCCAAAACCAAGTGAGTAGGGGCGTTTTGGGAATTTGTAACTTAGGAAATCCCCTTTAATTCACTTGGCCGGCCCTATTTTCCACACCCACCCATGAGACCAGCAACACAGCAGCCCCCTTGTTCCATTTTCCCCTTCTTCTTCATTCTTCTTCTTCTCCACTTCTTCTTTCTTCTTCCTTCCTTCTCCAAGTAAGCTTTTCTCCATCTTTCTTCTTTCTTTCTTCCATTTCTTCTTCTTTAAGCTAACCCTCACCTTACATTTTCTCTAACCTAGGTGTGAGGAGCTTAGATCTAGTATGAGAGCTAGATTTGGTGGCTTGGAGCTTGAGGGAGGTGATTTCTAGGGGTTGTGAGACTTTGGCCTTGGGATTCCAACTCCCAAGAGGTAAAACCTAACTTTCCCCTTGCTAATTATTTTTATGTAGTGTAATTAGTGTTTTAAAACTTTCATAGACCCTAACCCTACCCGTAGGAGGAAGTTGTAACTATTTTGGGTGAGTTTAGAAACTTTGACATTAGGTTTTGTGTCGAATTCGGGTGGAATCCGAATTTGGCCCAATTTTGGGTGATGTCCTAGGTTAGATGGACCTAGGTAGACGTTGTCGGGTGTCTAGAGGGTGAGTGCGTGTCTTCGTTCGGACACGGGAAGCCGTGTCGCGGAGAAACGGGCGTTTCGGACGAAATTGGGGCTTTTCGTCGTCGCCGATTCTAAGTGCGTGTGCGTTTCCGCCACGGGCCTAGAATCGACGTGGGAGCACATTTTCTAGGATCTAGACATCGTGTAGAGCACGTGGGTAAATTTTGGGCCGATTCTGAGTTCGTTTGGTGTGCGTTTCAGGAGGTTTTCCGAGCCGCGTACCACGTGTTCGTCGAAATAACCGAACGGCCATTTCGACTTGGTTTTCTCGTTTCGGCTTTGTGCGCGCATTGGGTTAGTATCGGAGAGTGTGTGCTAGAGGTTTCGAGTTATATTTTATATATTTTAGGGTATTGGTGAGTGTCGGGGTCGTTGGGCGTGAGTAGGGCGTGTGGTTTGAGTGTTGTGTGCGTGGTTGTGTTTGTATTTATGTGTGTCTATATATATATATATATTTGTATGTGTGTTTATGTATATATATACTTATATATATGTGTGTATTTATATTTATGTACTTGTATGTGTACATGTCTGTGTATATATATATATATGTATGTGTAAGTGTGCTTGTGTGTGTACCTGTATATATATATTTATATGTGTATGTGTATATATATATATATAGTGTGTGTGTATTGATAGGTATATATATATTTGTATGTGTGTATATGTATATATATATATATGTGTATATATATATATATATCTTAGAGTGTGTGTGTGTAGTGATATGTATATATATATAATTGTATGTGTGTATATATATATTAATATAGGTGTTTATATATATATATATATAGCTATGTATATTTGTGCATGAGTGTGTGTATTAGTGTGTTTGTGAGTGTGTAGGTGTGTGTGTTAGTGAGTGTGTTAGAATAGATGTAAGTGTATATATATATCTAGTTATATATATATAGAGATATGTGTGTATATATATATATATATATATATATATATATATATATATATATATATATATTGTGGTATATATATATAAGTATATAGGCGTGTGGGTGTGTGTGCTTGTGAGAGCGAGGGGGTGAAGAAACTGAACAGCAGCAGCAGCAGTTCAGCTGCAACAGCAGCAGCTAGCTGCTGCTAGGCAGAGCAGCAGTGTAAACACCCTAAAATTTTTCAGATTTTTAAAATCAATTTATGGAATTAATATGCAATTTACATAGGACATGTAGTGAGTTTATAATTTTTAATTGCCAATAAACAACATTAAAATGTAATGAAAATATGATTTTATGGTGTAAAATAGAAAACCGGACTTAGGGTAATTTTCTGGGATTTTATTGGGCCTCGGACCTAATTTTAAAAGCCTAAAAACTATTTTCTGAATTAATTTATTATTAATTATTATTATTATTAATTTACTGTTATTTATTTTATTTATTATTCGGCCTTGGGCCCGGCCCGGCCCAGTGGGCCGAGCCCATTACGACCAGCCCAGCCCAACCTCACCCTAGCGGGTCGGGCGGGTCCGCTCACCCGGATCCGCGCCCGACCCGAACCCGCTACCGGTCACCCCTGTCCCCCCGACTTCCCCCACGACCCGAAAAACCCGCCGTCCGCCGCGTTCTCCGGCGACGTGGCCGGAGAACCCCCCCACGTCGCCTCCCCTCCGATTCTCCCGCCCACGACGCCCCGGCCGAGCCCTCCCCAGTCCCCCTATAAATACCCGATCCTCCGCCCTCTCTTTCCCCCAAACCCTTCCCTAAGCCACCTCGCCGGAACCCTAGGTCTCCGCCGACCCACTCCCTGACCCGCCTTCCTCCATAGACCAGCGCCGCCAACCCGCCGTGAGCCGCCCTCTCCCGAAACCACCCTCCTCCTCCTCTCTCTTCCCCGCGGCTGGACCCGACGCCGTCCCGGCCATTCGTGAGCCTCCCCGAGCCGCCAGCGCCGACTCCGGCGACTCCGGTCAGAGCCGCCCCGGCCAGCAGTGCCTCGAGCCTCCCCGAGCAGCGTCGACCCTCGCCGACCGACGGCCAGACCCCCAGAGCCCCGGACACGCGGACACAGCACCGGACACAGGGAACCCTAGCCGAGGACACGTGTCCAGGACACGATACGGACGCAGTAAACCCCGATTTCTCGGTCCCCTTCAGGTACTCATAACTTCCTGCTCGTAACCCCGATTTCGATTCCGTAAATTTCTACGCGAAGCCTGTATGACCCTCTCGGTGTTCGAACAAACTGTTCGGGGCATCGCGTCCTGTGGTGATCGCACACCGCGATCCAAAAACAGGAAAAACCCAGGCCCGGTTTCACCCCGGAACTGAGTGCGCCCCGCCAAACGGGACGACTTGGTCGCGTGCGGTCTTCACAGATACGTGCGCCTCGTCGATACGGACGTGTGATAGTTCGCGGAAGCTGATTCGGGTGTACGTGCACCCCGGAATCAACGCGTATCCGCGGACATCGCCCCGTATCCGCCTTTTCTGCAAATCGCCCTAACTTCGTACACACACGTCGGATCGAGACGAAACTTGCACCATCGGACTCATATCGATACGCTGGTCCTGTGGGTCAAGTTTGGTTCGATTCTGAGAACGTTGACAAAATTGCGTGTCGTGGGCCCCACAAGCCCCGCTCGACGGGCGATTTCGTGATCGGCTCATCGGAATTCAAATCTGAAAGTTCCGTTGGGTTCATATCAGCGTTCCTGACCTGTTGACACTAAGTTTGGTGAATTTGGAGACCATTGACCCTGACACATTTTTCGGTGCAAAGCGGGCCCACCGGTGGACCCCGTTTTGGCCCGAAATTACCGTTTTTGCCCTTGTCTCCAAATTGGACTCAAGGACAGGCGTTCCTAGCTGTTTGACACCTTCTGAGCATGATGGTACTGTTTATTTCAGCTTTCGGAGACATCTCTGGAAATTTCTGAAACCAGGACCTTAGTGGAATTCAAACATCAGGCAAGTGCACCTTGCCAACTTGCAATCATTATTTTCATATTTTCTGTAAAAATACTCTGCTAGATTTCTTGTGCAAATTCCTATAAACTGTTTTAAACTGCTTAAACCTAGGAAACGTACGACGTACCTAGAGCCCGATCATAGTCGGGTGCCAACACCGTACGCGGTGTTGGGTTCGTCATTTAGAGATGGATTTACGACCCCCCCTTATTTTGTACTTGACCTCTCAAGTACCCTACAACCCAGGACACTTGACACTATCATGGACAGAATCTTCCCGAGTTATTCGTGGGGATTCTGAATAGGATACAGGACTTGACAGAGTTATTTATTTATAGACAGTATGACTTGTTGCATTAGTTATAATCCCGCGGACATGGACATGAGACGTTATGGTCATGGCTTGCGTGATTACATTGGGTGGGGAGAGACACACAGGCTACAGGCTGTTCTATATATATATCTACTATTATTGTGAGGTTGTAGACTCTCCAGCAGAGCTAGACCCTTTACGTGTTATTACTGCTACCGGCTCCCCGACACAGAGCTTGTAGCGGTCTCAGCCTGAGTACTAGTGTTGCTCTCATTTGCATATCACATAGATGGTTACTTAGTTTACCCTGCTGTTCCTTTATTTAGTGCACTGCTTATTATTTGGCTTGTTTTTATCTGTGCCTTGCTATGTCCACTGAGGACCTGGAATGGATTATGTCCCCAGGTTTAGCTGAGGAGCAGTATCCCGAAATATACGGGACAGGAGCTGAAGCTATTGCTGGAGCTGAACCGAACACTGAAGATGAGGTGACTGCCGAGGACTTCTCCTGAGTGCTTGTTCCAGTACTCAGTATTTATTTCATGTTTACATCTTTTGTTCCTGGCCTATAGAGCCAGTTTATTTCAGACTATAGTCGGATTGTTGCTCCGACTGACTTGCTGTGATGATGTTGCTACTTATTTCCATTTGATTATGCAGTTTATTTCTTTATCTTTATGGATGAGATTAGTGTGACTTGTGTAGTAGACCTTATTTACAGCTTAAGTACGCCCTGATGGCTCCATTAAATTGGGTTATCCATCGGTGCGTGCTGCTGGCCATTGCCACGCATCTCCAGTCCCTCGGCATTTTGGGACTGGGGCGTGACAAGCAGCAGCAGTATGAAGAGGGAGCAGCAGCAGCAGCTCCAAGAGGCAGCAGCAGCAGCATCAGCACAAGCAGCAGCAGCAGCTTGCATAGCAGGTAGCAGCGAGGATTGGCGTAGCTAGTGAGGGAGAGAGAGAGTGTTATATATAGAGATATAGATATATTAGATAGATATGTAGATAATTAGATAGGTAGATAGTTACTAGAATAGATAGATAAATAGTATTATAGATAGATCTATCTATGGATAGATACATAGGTAGATAGGTAGTTATCTATCTAAGGTGTATATATATCTATATACATATAGTTATATGAATACCTAGAGATATCTAGATAGTATATATATATATATATATATATATATATATATATATATATATATATATATATATATATATATATATATATATATATATATATTTATGTGATAGGTAAGGTAATGGGTAATTGGGTATGTGTGTGGATATATATGTATATAGGTAGATACCTACTTAGATATATATAAAAATAGTAGATATCTATATTACCTAGTCTAGATTAATAACTAGGTGCATAATTAATAGCTAGATAGCTAGTTAGAGGGCCTTAGGGCGAAACCTCAATACCTTGAGATACCGAGGTATCTCGATACATTGAGATATTCAAGGTATTGAGTTTCGAGCGGGGTATTTGAGCATTAGCCTAGGAAATGCTTTGGAGTGATTTTTATATGTTTGTATATATATAATTACGCGTGCTAGCATAGGTTTTAGCGGGTTTAGGCGGGGTGCGTGGCCTAGGACGAGGTATCGGATACCGAGGGTATCCCGGTATCTCGATTAGGCGAGTTTGTGAGTTTAGTGGCTTAATGAGCTCGGTTCGACCTAGAATTTCAGGGGCACCCTAGTTTGACCTAGCTTTGACCATAATTGTCCCCGTTGACCATAAAAGTCAACGTTTGACCTAGTTTTGACCTAGAGTTGACTTTTTGGACCCCGGGTTGACTTTTTGATCCGATTTTCACCGGTTTGACCCGTTCGACCTAGAATAGCCCTAGAAGCCTGTTTTTAATTATTTTATATCAGTTTAAATGCTTAGAACCCTGTTTAATTCTGCTTTTCGTATTAGGTCCCTACGATATCGGTCCGGACCTCGATCCTCATCAGTTGCTCAGGACATCAGGCGAGTACCTACCTCTGATAGTTTCTATTTCATGATAGCGTTTATATCACCTATTCTAGAACTGTAATACTTGATTCTGACACTTTATTACACGAGCTGGTACTAGTGGATCCCGTCATGAGGTGCTATCCCCCTTACCGTGTTCAGCGGATACTCTATCACGTGTATTTCATCATGTGCTTCGGGTATTGATTATCATGTGCTATCATGTGCTTCTTGTGCTCTCGCCTTCGTGTGCGCGAGCTATTATCATGTACGTAGCGTGTTGTGGTTGGATCCAATGGTATTAGTGGGGGAGGGGAGTAGTGAGTTGGTTATATGATCAAAGCCAAACAGTATTCATGTGTATGTCGGTTATGCAACTCACGCATAACGGAGTTATCGTAGTGACTTTCATGTGCAACCTAAGTCGATCATATAACAAACTTGTGCTCAAGGTACTTAGCTAGTATTCATGTTTCTCATCTGCAGTTACTTTTCCACTACTTGTATTGTTCTCCAGTTTACATTGCAGCTACTTATTGTGCTCCAGCATATATTTATTTCCTGTGCATCTTGATTACTTTTCTATTGCTCGTCATATACACCTTACCATGCATTTGGAGTTGCTTTCAGAGTTATGTACTTCGCTCCAGTCCTGACTGGGCATATTTTTTTCCAGAGGATCCTGAGGACTATTGCCCTACGTTCTACGGGCCTGGTATTGACGACTGTTGTGACCCCGAGGAGGAGTGCGCCGAGGAGACGCCGATAGCACCCTAGTTAGCTAGGTGGGTTTCCTGGGTTATTTCCAGTGGTTTGTATTTTGGATGACTGTACTTATTCTTTTGTGCTTCTGTGAGATGTTGTAGCTTTTAGACCTGGACTGTATTATTTTGGATTGCCTTGCTCTCTTGGTTCTGTTTCTTGTTTATATCATATCGTGCTTATATTCTTCCTCTAGTTTTGTGATTGAGATTATTGTCATATATATATTGCGTGGTTGCCCTCCTGTTGGAGAGGATTTTATTCACATATATATATTGCGTGGTTTTGCCCTCCTTTTGGAGAGGTCATGCCGGATTTTTCTGTGAGTTATCTAGATAGTTGGTTGACCTAGAACGGACCTTTACAGCGTTCTACCGCCGATTCTGCGGCGTAGGCTGGACGTACCCATGACTCATGCCCGATTTTTGGGTGCGGGTCGTGACACCAACTATAGCCCAATGCACCATCTCAAGTTATCCCCAAAGGCACTATGCCGCTTCTCGACACAATGTTCCAATCGGTGCAACACCCCTCGCTCAGAACAATCCCATGGCACAATGCCTCAACAGTGGCACAAAGTTAATAGATTTTTGCGTGCTTGTGTGTGTGTGGTCGTGTGTGCAGCGTGCAGCATGGGGGACTACACAGCAGAGCAGCAGCCGCCGCTGCAGGCGCCGCAGCGCCGCGACAGCAGCTCGCTTGAGCGCAGAGCAGCAGCAGCCGCTGCAGGCGTTGCAGCGCCGCGGCAGCGCCGCAGCAGCAGCTCGCTCGAGCGTAGCGCAGCAGCAGCAGCAATTTAGCGCAGCGCAGTATCGCATAGCAGCGTGTAGCGGCGCCAGTAGCAGCTTGTAGAGAGTGAATAGATAGATATTAGATGGAAATCTAGATAGTTTGATAGATAGATTTATAGATAGATATTAATATATAGATAGATAGATAGTTAGATAGATAGATAATAGATAGATAATAGATAGATAGATAGATAGATAGATAGATAGATAGATAGATAGATAGGTAAATACATAGATAAATAGTTAGATAGATAGTTAGATAGATAGATACTAGATAGTTAGATAGATAGATAGATAGATAGATAGATAGATAGATAGATAGATAGATAGATAGATAGATAGATAGATAGATAGATAGATAGATAGATACTAGATAGTTAGATAGATAGTTAGATAGATAGATAGATATTAAAAAGATAGATAGATCTATATGTATAGATATATATACATATAGCTAGCTAGATATATGTTATAGCTAGATAGAGGTATAAATACTAGATATAGATATATATGTATTTGAGAGTGGGTATAAGGTATATATATGTGTGTTTGTGTATATATCTATATATATGCATATAGATATGTAGGTATGTATATATATGTGCTAGATTTATATATTCTAGCCTAGATTATTAACTAGGAATATATGTTTATGCATAAATAGCTAACTAGAGGGTAGTTAGGGAGGCATCGGAGGATATCTCAATACCTTGAGATATCAAGGTATCTCAATACCTTGAGATATCCAAAGTATTGAGTTTCGAGCGGGGTTTTTGAACAATTGCCTAGGAATAGTATTAGAGTGATTTTTATATGTATATGTGTATATATTTACGCGTGCTAGCATAAGTTTTAGCGGGTATAGGCGGGTTGCGTAGCCTAGGTCGAGATATCGGATACCGAGGGTATCCCGGTATCTCAAGGAGGCGAGTTTGAGGGTTTATTAGCTTAAAGACCTAGTTTTGACCTAGAATTTTAGGGGTATCCTAGTTTGACCTAGAGTTGACCGTAGTTGACTCGGTCGACCGCCAAAGTCAACTTTTGACCTAGATTTGACCCAGGGTTGACTTTTTGGACACAAAGTTGACTTTTGACCCAGATTTTACCGGTTTGACCCGTTTGACCTAGAACGACCTTAGAAGCTTGTTTTTAGTTATTTTATATCTGTTTAACTCATTAGAAACCTGTTTAACCTTGCTTTTCGTAATAGGTCCTTGCGATACCAGTTCGGATCGACAGTTGCTCAGGACGTCAGGCGAGTACATTCTCTGATAGTTTTCATTATCTGATGATTATTATGATTCAGCTTCTAGTATAGTATTATCTGATTTTTTAGGCATAAAACGGGACACGGACTGGTATTTCTGGATTTATTTACTTGCGACACGTATATTTCATATTTCTGGCCTCTATTCTGGAATCACTACTGGCATCATCTACAGGCATCACTCATGTTTCAGGCTGGACTCATACTTGATTTACGTGTCGGGTCTTGGATTCACTTGTACTAGTTGGGGCGGGAAAATACTCAAGTAGACATGTAAACATTCCCATCTGGAATCATCAGGAATCACCCCCTCTGGTCTAATCTGGAATGATAGCAGCCGCGCACCCAGTGCGCAGTGAGCCGTACTTACCCCCTAGTCGTTTATATGTCAAAACAGGTATTTCAAAGACACGAGTTTATTTTTTATAGTCTGGACTCTCTTGCATTTCTTTCTGGTCTCACTAATAGTTTCTGGACTTGACTCACTACATGTATTCATGCTGGACTCACTACACGTTCTTGTGTACAGACTTGATCTTAGTTTAGATTTTTTATATCGTGTAGTTATTACTATCTTGTTTCTGACATTCATGTATCTTTACCTTTATGCACCAGTGATATGTATATTTCCTTGTTTCATACTTTATTTTCTTCACATTGCTACTTGCTATAACTGTTTTATAGTTTTTGTCATTTAACTGGAACTGCTGTTAGAGATGTACTTGCTCCAGTCCTGACTGGACATATTTTTTCCAAAGTATCCGGAGGAGTGGTGTCCAACGTTTTATGGACCTGAGCCTGTCGATGGTGCAGACAGTGGCCTTCTAGTTTAGGAGTGATTTCCGGGTTGGTAGCCGGGATCACTAAGACCTTGTTATTGTTTTTATTAGCTTTTAGTACCGGATTAGTCTCCGATTTTGGATTAAGACCTTGTATTGTATATAATTTTGGATATTGTTGTATTATTATTATTGTGGTGGTTATTTTTAGTAGCAGTTGTTTAGACTTTGGAGTTGTTAGTCATCTTTGTTATCTTATCGTGCTTAGATTTGTGATTGAGTACATTGTGATTATCGTTATGATATTACTCCTCCGTTTGGAGTTGAGATCTTGACAGATTTATATATTAATTGCGTGAGATTGTTAGCTAGATAGTAGACCTAGACAGCGTTCTACCGTCGATGCTGCGGCGTAGGCTGGACGTACCCACGACTCATGACCGATTTTTCGGATGCGGGTCGTGACAGTAAGCATGCCAGCTGTATGTATATGAAGACTCCAATATATGGAAACCATAACACATACGTACGTTGTATTATGAACAATAATTCATAAGTGGTATATATTTGTCACAAGTCACAGGGCATAACTAAATCTCATCCACAGAAATCATAAAAAAAAAATAATCCAATATGAACTAGTCGAGAAGAACTAATAGTTTGATGGAGACAAATCCACTACCAACTAGAATATAAGAGAAACAAAATAAGTACATCAACTAATGATCAATGAGACTCGAAGAGAATACCTCCTCGAAAGATAATGAAGTAGCAAGCCCTGATCCGTGCTCCTGCAAATAGCCATGATCGTCTACACCTGAAAAGGGACCAGGTCCTCAGAGGAACATAACAAGATACGTAGAAGCATGCCAATAAAGTACTGAAAATAAACATCCAAGGGTCGCCTAACCATCTATGTGAATGCACTTTGAGAACAACTTTCCAACACGTGGGTCATCTGGCTAAAATAGGATTGGCATGATTCTCTCGGAGAATTAGGGGCCAATAAAGCATGTTATCTTTTGAACTCCAGAGGCCGCCAGGTAATATATAGGGGTCATCATGACCGTGCATCTCCGACAGAGCATACGGGTTACACAAGAAAAGTACAAAGGAGCCCAAACGCCTTACTTGTTGTTCTTCCCACCCCATGCTCTAAGCATGTCATATCCATGATACGATGATACCTCTAATAAATGCCAAGTCTTCAAGCATGCAAATTCTATCAGCAGCTATTTCCTATCACACGTCCCACACGTATTGATGATCAGTCAATACGTAAGTCCGATATCTATATGAGACTCACAACTCATGTAAGAAATGCGTCACAACTAAATGAAATATAAGAATACCTTATGATCATGTGGTGGTCTCATAAAACTAGGTCAACATGCATAATATATAATAAAACTAAGATACGATGCCACCGTCGTTGCACCCAAGTTATTCTTGGACGCACAGTTTATATAGCAGTTAAAATATATGTAAAACCCCTTCCTAGAAAATCGTAAATGCCCTTTTATTATTAATTATTAACTAAATTGTAGTAATTAGGTCCAAATAGGAGAAATATATTTTTAATAATTTTTATGTTAGGTGTTCGGGCACTTAGATGACTTGTGGGACCATCAGGAATTTTTCGGAATTTATTCCATGTAGGAGACCCCTTGAGCAGTTGCTAGCCTAACGATGTGCAATACCCTATTATATAAATTTTCTTATGTGTGAATATATATATATATATATATATATATATATATATATATATATATATATATATATATATATATATATATATATATATATATACAATTATATATGTATATAGTTTTTAATAAAAGAAAGGAAAGGAAAAAGAAATAATTAAATAAGCATAGAATAATAATAATAATAATAATAATAATAATAATAATAATATAATAACAATAACATGATAACACAATACTCTTCCTTACAGCAGGAACTTCTTAGCAAAATACTTAGAGCCGCACTTGCAAGCCATCAGACCCGTCCAATATAGTAATTAGGTCCTGTGACTATTACTTCAGCGCCGTGAATCCGATCCAACATCCCTCTCTCTCTCCCTTAATATATTATATATATATACATATATATATTAGCTCCAAAACCCTAACCTAAAACTCCAGACTTCTCCTTCCCATCTAGAGCCGTCACCGCAGCCAGAGAAGCCTCCCCAAGCCATCCAACCACCCCGTCGACGCCGACATCGCAAACTGCAGTTTCCCACTCGAAGCACCTTCGCTCCGGCGTGTTTTTCCGTTGACTCGCTCGACCAAACGCTGTTCCGTTTTCATAGGTATGATCTTCCCTCAACCCTATCCAATATCTGTTTTATAGTCAACCTCGGAAAACGAGTGCCCCTAGGTGAAAAACAGCGCCCAAGTCAGCGCGAGCAGACAGAATTCTGCAATCGCAGAAACTTGGGATGACCACCCATATTGTCGAGTTCGTATCTCCCACCACAGAGATCCAAATTCGACGATTCTTTTTGATACCTGTAGATTACATGACCTAGTTTATTTTCTGTATAATAACTTTGTGCTATTAGTTGCTGTGGACAAAATTGTATTCGTCACAAAACTGCGCGCACCCACTTTTTCTGGTTTTCTAAAAGTTAGAGATCGGAGCGCGCCCCGCCAAACGGGACCGCCCCGCCGTGTGCCAAGTGTACCGAATGGTGCACGCAGCATAACGGGACACGTGAAAATTCGTGGAGACTGATTTGGACGCGTGTGCGCGCCGGAATCAGGCCGTATCCGCGAACGCATTCCGTGCCGCCACTTTTGTGGAACTCGCGAGTATTTTGTGCACGCTTGTCAGATTACGACGAAACTTGTGCCACTGGGCTCGTGGTAACACGCTGGTCCTGTGACCCAATTTTCACGCATTTCTGAGACGGTTGACCAGATTGCCAATTGGCGGGCCCCACAGTTGACTTTTTGGACCAAATTATGTTCGGCTCATCGGAATCCAAATTTGGACATACCGTTGGGATCGTATTGACATTTAGAGTTGTTTGATCCATAGTTTGTCCCATTTAGAGACTGTTACCCTCGGCACGCTTTTCGGAGCAAAGTGGCCCACATGTGGAACCCTCTTTGGCCCAAAAATGACCTTTTTGCCCCTGTGTCCAAATTGGACGTAAGGACAGACATTTCCAGCTATTTGACATCTTCTGAGACTGTTGGTGATATTTATTACAGCTTTCGGAGTAGTACCTACCGGATCCACCGATACCAGGACGACAGTTGATATTCAAACATCAGGCAAGTGTACCTTGCCAAACTCTGCAGCTTAGTTATCTATTTTCCTTGCTGTATATATATTACTGTGCATGCTCAACCTAGGACCGTGTGACGTACTTAGCGTCCGATCATTAGTCGGGTGCCAACACTGTACGCAGTGTTGGGTACGGTCATCTAGAGATGGACATTCGTGACACTTTATATTCTCGTACTTGTCTTATCAAGTACCCTATGACCCAGGACACTTGACACTATTCATGAGACAGGATTTTCCCGAGATATTCGTGGTGATTCTGTATAGGATACAGGACTTGACATAGATTTTATATTCTATATATATTATGACTTGTTGCATTTAGCTATGATCGCGCTTGACATGGACATGAGACGTTATGGACATGATATGCGTGGTTACATTGGGTGGGGAGAGACACACAGGCTACAGGCTGATTATATATATATAAAACATAGTAAACACATAGTAAACACATAGTTATTGCTGCTACCGGCTCCCAGACACAGAGCTTGTAGTGGTCTCAGCCTGAGTATTCGTGCTGCTCTCACTTGCATTTCACTTAGATGGTTACATATCTACCCCATTATTTCATTTAGTTATTTATTTGCTGCACTGTTTATTTATTTATTGGCATGAGCTTTCTTGTACCTTGCTATGTCCCCTGAGGACCTGGATCCGGATTTTTGTCCCCAGATTTTGCAGACGTGGTTATCCCGAGGTATACGGGACCGCAGCTGGAGGAGCTGACCCAGGAGCTGTACCACCATCCGAGGACGAGGTCTTAGCTGAAGACTTCTCTTGAGCATCCATGTTTATGCTCAGCTTCCATCTATTTCTTTCAGTCTTTTATTTTCTGGGCAGATGAACCATTGTACTAGATATTTATCGGGTTGTTCCTCGAAGTACTTTGTGAGACTTGCTGATGATTTACATTCCTTATTTATTCTGTGGATCATATTTTATATCTTGTGTGGATGAGATTAGTTGTACCATAATTGTCGTAGACTTGTTTTACAGCTTAAGTATGCCCTGATGGATCCATTATATTGAGTTGGTCCATCGGTGCGTACTGCTGGCCATTGCCACGTGTCTAGTTCCACGGTATTTTGGGACTGGGGCGTAACATGGTTTTTGTGGTGTCCCATGCAGGTCTACGACTAAATTGTTCGGTTTCAACTTAGAGACCGAGCAAGCCTGCAATAATAACTAGGATTAAAGTATAGGATCTCATCCACACTGACTATGACTCATCCTCCTTCCAATCCATTCCATTCGGATAAATTGCATCCTACTTGATTCATGTGCTTCCCTATTAATTTCTTGCGTATAGCCTCTCTTAGAATATATAAGTTCCTGTTGTTAGATGATCATTAGGGTAACATTCCTATTAAGAGTGCAGCTAGAATATTGACACTCCACTAAGTCTAGAATATCTAGTAAACTCTAGAATTCCTCATCTCTAGGATCGGTATACCATTACCCCCTGATGAATTATGAAGACTTGAGGGTAGTATAGACACTACTAGAGTTAGTTAGAAAATTTACCATAATGTTTGACCCTAGTGTTTGACCCAGTCTTGAAGAACCAATAGAAATCCGAGATCGAAAGTTAGGACTGAACCTAATATGCATAATGAGATAGCATTAGGATATAGGTTCTTGTCTTGAGATAAGCAGACCGTACCTTAGAGAGCTAAGAGCAATGTATAGAGCATTTTCCTAATCATACCTCAAACATAGCAACCAACACCCCACTCTCCTTAGAGAACCATGATGCTATCTAGAGCCCTCTATCTTTATTTTTATATTGTTTTCCTGCGACCATAGCGCTCGCTATTTTGCGACGGCTGATTACGTTTCTTCTCTTCATCTTTCAACTCGTGCCATCTGACGCTTCTGATAGTAGGCCAAGTAATTTTATTCCTTGTTAAGGACCCATAGTTTGCTAGGGTTATAGCTGTAGTCTTGAATTTGAAAATTGGTGCCTGGTAGTTAGAGTTGATAAGTTTGAGTTAATCTTGTAGATGGTGACCCGATGATTATCCCTTAGCATTAAATCGCGTAATAGTACCCCCACCTCGATACAATATAGATTATTTTCCCTTAACGGCTAGTAACTCTTCTATCCTTACCATCGACCCTTGTCCTATAAGCACTACGACTAAGGCTTAAGACGACCATGACTTATGTAATAGAGGAGGATACCCTAATAGGTACCAAGACCCCTTCTCGTAGACCTTAACAAGAGTTTCCACGGTATCCTTAAAACAATTTCAGTATTAGTTTATTGTTTTAAGTTGGGTAGTAAGCCTTACAACATAGTACCACTTAGCCCTATTTGACCCATTGATGAAGTGAACTAGGGTGACACAACTTTAGACTTGCATAAGAAGATAGTATTTATTCAGACTATAGAATTTAGAGGTCCTTGCCCCTATTTTGTCGACTAGCGACTTAGACAAGGAGGTTGTATGATAACTGTAGAGATGGTAGAGTCTGTTATTATTATGGTTGCTTGTTTGTTTTTGTTTTGTGAACTTGAATAATTTGTACCTCCTTCCATCATCATCTAGCGTACTTAAATTGCTGTACTTGACTTATGCTGCTATTCTAATAGCCTAGTTTTGCAAGCTCATTCTTTATCGAGCTTGTTCATGACATATGTATTAGTGGACATGTACACTAATACATCTCAGAATCAGTGTATTAAGGTCTGGCCAACCTTAGTGCGCTTGATTCGCCCTTCGTAACGCTACTTTACGTGGATTGAGATATGTAGTGATTAGTAGACGAATGTACTTGCCCTAGACATGTCTGACATATCGTATCGGTTACATAACTGTACTAATACGAGCATGCGAATAGAGGATTACCAGAATAGGATTTCAATCCACAACTGCTTGACGATTCCCAGTTGAATTCTTAAAATGCCTTGACCCCGATACTTCTATTCTGTTTATCTCACCTTTGAACTCTTATTTATTGATCTCCGTCTTCTCTTATTTCGGAAAGGCGAAATCTCATGCTTGGTATAAGTTGATATATAGACAGTACTAGATATACCCCACAGGCCGGTCACATTATTGCTACCCTTTTTATATGATTAAGGGAATATCATAGGTGATAGGTTTGGTGTTAAAAACCTTGAGGATTCAACAACATAATTTGGGGCATAGCTTTCTTGGATGTATAGCCTTGGATGATAGATGGGTAAAATCTAAGTTGGGTAGAGACCGCAATGTTCACTTGAGAGAAATTCTTAGACTGTAATCAAGTGGGACTTGACAAAGAGAGCCCTACCCTAATTTAATTTCGAGGACGAAATTTTTATAAGTTGGGTAGAATGTAAAACCCCTTCCTAGAAAATCGTAAATGCCCTTTTATTATTAATTATTAACTAAATTGTAGTAATTAGGTCCAAATAGGAGAAATAGATTTTTAATAATTTTTATGTTAGGTGTTCGGGCACTTAGATGACTTGTGGGACCATCAGGAATTTTTCAGAATTTATTCCATGTAGGAGACCCCTTGAGCAGTTGCTAGCCTAACGATGTGCAATACCCTATTATATAAATTTTCTTATGTGTGAATATATATATATATATATATACAATTATATATGTATATAGTTTTTAATAAAAGAAAGGAAAGGAAAAAGAAATAATTAAATAAGCATAGAATAATAATAATAATAATAATAATAATAATAATAATAATATAATAATAACAATAACATGATAACACAATAATCTTCCTTACAGCAGGAACTTCTTAGCAAAATACTTAGAGCCGCACTTGCAAGCCATCAGACCCGTCCAATATAGTAATTAGGTCCTGTGACTATTACTTCAGCGCCGTGAATCCGATCCAACATCCCTCTCTCTCTCCCTTAATATATTATATATATATTAGCTCCAAAACCCTAACCTAAAACTTCAGACTTCTCCTTCCCATCTAGAGCCGTCACCGCAGCCAGAGAAGCCTCCCCAAGCCATCCAACCACCCCGTCGACGCCGACATCGCGGACTGCAGTTTCCCACTCGAAGCACCTTCGCTCCGGCGTGTTTTTCCGTTGACTCGCTCGACCAAACGCTGTTCCGTTTTCATAGGTATGATCTTCCCTCAACCCTCTCCAATATCTGTTTTATAGTCAACCTCGGAAAACGAGTGCCCCTAGGTGAAAAACAGCGCCCAAGTCAGCACGAGCAGACAGAATTCTGCAATCGCAGAAACTTGGGATGACCACCCATATTGTCGAGTTCGTATCTCCCACCACAGAGATCCGAATTCGACGATTCTTTTTGATACCTGTAGATTACATGACCTAGTTTATTTTCTGTATAATAACTTTGTGCTATTAGTTGCTGTGGACAAAATTGTATTCGTCACAAAACTGCGTGCACCCATTTTTTCGGTTTTCTAAAAGTTGGAGATCGGAGCGCGCCCCGCCAAACGGGACCGCCCCGCCGTGTGCCAAGTGTACCGAATGGTGCATGCAGCATAACGGAACACGTGAAAATTCGTGGGGACTGATTTGGACGCGTGTGCGCGCCGGAATCAGGCCGTATCCGCGAACGCATTCCGTGCCGCCACTTTTGTGGAACTCGCGAGTATTTTGTGCACGCTTTTCAGATTGCGACGAAACTTGCGCCACTGGGCTTGTGGTAACACGCTGGTCCTGTGACCCAATTTTCACGCATTTCTGAGACGGTTGACCAGATTGCCAATTGGCGGGCCCCACAGTTGACTTTTTGGACCAAATTATGTTCGGCTCATCGGAATCCAAATTTGGACATACCGTTCGTATTGACATTTAGAGTTGTTTGACCCATAGTTTGTCCCATTTAGAGACTGTTACCCTCGGCACGCTTTTCGGAGCAAAGTGGCCCACATGTGGAACCCTCTTTGGCCCGAAAATGACCTTTTTGCCCCTGTGTCCAAATTGGACGTAAGGACAGGCATTTCCAGCTATTTGACATCTTCTGAGACTGTTGGTGATATTTATTACAGCTTTCGGAGTAGTACCAACCGGATCCACCGATACCAGGACGACAGTTGATATTCAAACATCAGGCAAGTGTACCTTGCCAAACTCTGCAGCTTAGTTATCTATTTTCCTTGCTATATATATATTGTTGTGCATTCTCAACCTAAGACCGTGTGACGTACTTAGCGTCCGATCATTAGTCGGGTGCCAACACTGTAAGCAGTGTTGGGTACGGTCATCTAGAGATGGACATTCGTGACACTTTATATTCTCGTACTTGTCTTATCAAGTACCCTATGACCCAGGACACTTGACACTATTCATGAGACAGGATTTTCCCGAGATATTTGTGGTGATTCTGTATAGGATACAGGACTTGACATAGATTTTATATTCTATATATATTATGACTTGTTGCATTTAGCTATGATCGCGCTTGACATGGACATAAGACGTTATGGACATGATATGCGTGGTTACATTGGGTGGGGAGAGACACACAGGCTACAGGCTGATTATATATATATAAAACATAGTAAACACATAGTAAACACATAGTTATTGCTGCTACCGGCTCCCAGACACAGAGCTTGTAGTGGTCTCAGCCTGAGTATTCGTGCTGCTCTCACTTGCATTTCACTTAGATGGTTACATATCTACCCCATTGTTTCATTTAGTTATTTATTTGCTGCACTATTTATTTATTTATTGGCATGAGCTTTCTTGTACCTTGCTATGTCCCCTGAGGACCTGGATCCGGATTTTTGTTCCCAGATTTTGCAGACGTGGTTATCCCGAGGTATACGGGACCGCAGCTGGAGGAGCTGACCCAGGAGCTGTACCACCATCCGAGGACGAGGTCTTAGCTGAAGACTTCTCTTGAGCATCCATGTTTATGCTCAGCTTCCATCTATTTCTTTCAGTCTTTTATTTTCTGGGCAGATGAACCATTGTACTAGATATTTATCGGGTTGTTCCCCGAAGTACTTTGTGAGACTTGCTGATGATTTACATTCCTTATTTATTCTGTGGATCATATTTTATATCTTGTGTGGATGAGATTAGTTGTACCATAATTTTCGTAGACTTGTTTTACAGCTTAAGTATGTCCTGATGGATCCATTATATTGAGTTGGTCCATCGGTGCGTACTGCTGGCCATTGCCACGTGTCTAGTCCCACGGTATTTTGGGACTGGGGCGTGACAATATATGAACTAAATGACAGAAATAAAATACATGCACCATATGGAATATAAATTACATTACAATGGCAAGGTATACTTGCCTGCTCTGAAAAAGTATGAAGTCGCAACTCAAGGCGTCGTCCGATCTACCAATCACATAAATTAAATAAGTTAGGTTACAAAAGTGGGTGAATAGGTTTCTCCATTTTAATCTATTTTAATTATGAATAAAATAATCTAAAATAGTATTTTAATCTTATTATAATCTAATTTTATTATTAAACCCTAATTTTGGTCCAAAGAAAGTCAACTTCACGGATTTGTGATCTGTAGCACGCAAATCGAGGCAATCCGTTGACCAAAAAGTCAACCAACTCAAATCCTGGATTTGTGTGTTTAATTCTATAGATTTTAATGCTACATGAATACCAAAATCGTCGGTTTCATAAAATCACAAGTCGGTAAAGAGTTATGGCCACAAGGGCGCACAGATGACAGTTTTCGGTAATTTCATATTTACGTCTACGTTGCACAAATTTTAAAGTAGACTAACTTGCATATTAAATTCTCAAAAAATAATTTTATGTAATTTTATTTTCGAAACTCCAAACGGCTCATAATTCCGAGTTCGGGATCTCCCGAAATCTCTAAAATACGAAAATGTATCTGATTTTGGACAGCTGGCACTTTCGGAATATTCTGGAAAAATAGATTCTTAAATTATTAAAATAATTTATATATTCAGAAAACTAACCTTGATATGGTTCTAGCAAAAAAATTGGAACGCGTTTGGAGTCCGGTGCTAGGAGATATCGTCTTTTTAAGTCGTCATAACTACTAGAAAATAAGGCTGAATTTATGACGAATTTTGATTATTTTTGGACGAAAAAGAGAGGAGTTTGGGGAAGAAAAATATGAAATATGAGTTTATTCCATAAGTCTAATAGGTATTTATAATGGTGAAGAATACTTAATTGAATATGACTAGGATTTGCTAATTTGGATATGATTAGGATCAGTTTAAATAAGGATAGGATATGCATGAAGTTGCTTTCCTAGTAGGCTTGGAATTTGAATTAATTTAAAATAGAGTTTGAGTTCATCTCAATAATTTATAATCATAAATAGAATTAAATATAATATAAATAATTTATATATAATCATATTAATATATATATTAACACTAAATTAGCATCTATTTAATATTAAGACTATATATATCCAAATAAATCCTAAATAATTTTAAAAATCTAAATAAATTTCTTAAAATTCTAAATAAATTACAGAAAAATATATTTAAATATTTTAATTCTAAAATAAATGTTTGGTAGTAACAATATTCAAGTATGGTCTCATAGTAAATCATGGAAGTGCTAAAAATTTACGTTTCCTATGTTTTAATTACCTAAAAATTCTAGAAAAATCTCTAAAAATCTAAAATAGCCTAAAAATGATTCTAAATAAATATTTATATAAGTAAATATACTAAAAAATTTATTTTCTAATTAACTAAGAGAATACTCTAAAGTAATTCAATATTTAAAATAATCTATAATAAATATACTAATATAAAATACACACAAAATATCTATTTTGGGTGAGAGGGTTTACAGGGACACCAACTTAACATAATTCTAACCTAACCCCAACTTAACCCAACACCCATTCATGAGGCCCTACAAAACACCAAACACCACTTCCCACACCAAATTCTCACAATTTTTCCGTCATGTCATTCTCTCTCTCCCCATTTGCTATGTAAAAAATTTCATATTGATTAAGACCCTTGATTCAAATTGTTACACCATCACCACCACGCACTCCCTCTATTAACTAACACACACAACCCCCCACATGTGGCCGGCCCTAAACCTAAGAAAACCCTATTTTTCCTCACCACACTCTCTCTCCTCCCCTTCCTCACACTCACAGCCAAAACCTATTCTTCTCCATTATTCTTCTTCTTCTTCCTCACCATAGCCTCTCCACTGGAGCACCACCCCAGTTCACCACGGATCACCACCTCCTCCGCCATGGCCTCACCCGCAGCCACCTTCACCCCTCCGGCCAACTCTCCACCCAGCCACCATCACCTCCTCCGCCACGAGCACTACCTGTCTCCTCCACGAGCCACCATGACCCGCACCACCTTTGCCACCTTCACTGCCTCCACCTCGAGACACCTTCACCTCGAGCCTCCAGTCGTTGCCCTCACCACCATGAACCATACCGCCATTGCCACCGACCTGCCACCGCAAGCCACCGTCGTCCTGCCCCCCCCACCCCAAAATAGCTATTGTTGCTGCGCCTACTGCTGTCGTTGCTGTTTTGGCCGCTGCCACAGCGCCGTCGGCGACCCTCGGAGAACCCCGACCACCGGCGAGCACCGCATACTGGCCGGCCTCCCTCGAGTGTCTCCAAGCCTCGCCATGGCTGAACACCTTCTCCCTGCGGCCGCGAAGAACCGCGACTCGAACCTTAGTTCAGAAATTTGAGTTCAACCTCTGTCACGACCCGTACCCGAAAATCGAACATGAGTCATGGGTACGTCCAGCCTACGCCACAGAATCGGCGGTAGAACGCTGTCTAGGTCCGTTCTAGGTCACAACAATATATATCTCAGAATAACCCGTCAGATAACCTCTCCAAAGGGAGGGCAACCATGCAATATATATAAACCTAATCATAATAACTAGGGGAAGAGTAAAAGCACGATAAGATATCAACAAGAAAACAAAGAACCAAAGAGAGCAGTACAATATCCAATATACAGTCCAAGTCTATAAGTCTACAACATCTCACAGTAGCAAAATAATAAATAGTAATATAGTCATCCAAAATACCAACTGGATAAAAATCTAGAAACCCACCTAGCTATACTAAGGCGCTAGCGGTATATCCTCAACAGGCTCCTCCTCAGTCTCCGGGTCACAATACTCCTCGACACCTGGCCCGTAGAAGGCCAGACAAAAATTTTCAGGATCCTCTGGAAAAAATATACCCAGTCAGGACTGGAATGAAGTACATAACTCTGAAAGCAACTCCAAATGCATGGTAAGGTGTATATGACTAGCAATAGAAAAGTATACAAGATGCACAAGTAGATAAATACAGGGTAGAACTGATAAAGTAACTGCAATGTAACACTGGAGAACAATACAAGTAGCAGAGAAGTAACTGCATGTGAGAAAATAGGAATACTAGATAAGTGCCTTGAGCACAAGTTTGTTATTTGATCGACTTAGGTTGCACATGAATAATCTATGATAACTCCGTTATGCGTGAGTTGCATAACCAACATACACATGAATACTGTTTGGCTTTGATCACATAACCAACTCCTACGCTCCTCCCCCACTAATACTCTTGGATCCAACCACGACACGCTACGTACATGATAAATAACTCGCGCACATGAAGGTGAGAGCATATGATAGCACATGAGAATCAATACCCGAAGCACATGATGAAATACACATGATAGAGTACCCGCTGAACACGGTAAGGGGGATAACATCTCATGACGGGATCCAACTAGTACCAGCTCGTAAAATAATGTGTCAGAATCAAGTATTACAGTTCTAAAACAGGTGATATATACGCTATCATGAAATGAAAACAATCAGAGGTAGGTACTCGCCTGACGTCATGAGCAACTGGTGAGGATCGAGATCCGGACTGGCGTCACAAGAACCTATTACGAAAAATAAGCTTCTAAAGAGTTAAACTGATATAAAATAACTAAAAATAAGCTTCTAGGGTTATTCTAGGACGAACGGGTCAAACCGGTGAAATTTGGGTCAAAAAGTCAACCAAGGGTCCAAAAAGTCAATGTTGGGTCAAAACTAGGTCAAACGTTGACTTTTAAGGTCAACGGGGGCAATTATGGTCAACTTTAGGTCAAACTAGGATGTCCCTAAAATTCTAGGTCAAAACTAGCTTATTAAGCTACTAAACCCTCAAACTCGCCTCCTTGAGATACCGGGATACCCTCGGTATCCGATACCTCAACCTAAGCTACACACCCCGCAATAACCCACTAACACATATACTAACACGCATAAATATATACACCAATACATATAAACCCAACTCTAAACTCATTCCTAGGCAAACGCTCAAAAACCTCACCCCGATACCAAATACCTTGGGTATCTCAAGGTATTGAGATACCTTGATATCTTAAGGTATTGAGATAACCACTACCCCTCTCTAACACTACTAACTAACTAACTAACTATATATATATATATATATATATATATATATATATATGTAGCTTATATATCTAGGCTAATATATATATATATATAAATACATATGTATATATACTTAGATATCTATATATATATATATATATATATATATATATAGAGAGAGAGAGAGAGAGAGAGATATATATATGAGTATGGATATATGTATTGTGTATGTGATATATATATATATATATATATATATATATATATATATATATATATATATATATAAATCTAACTCTCTACCTGTCTCCCTCACTCACTACCTGCTGCTACTGCTAGCCTACTGCTGATGCTTGAAGCTGCTGCTGCTGCTCGCTGCCAAGGCTGTTGGCTGCTGCTGCTAGCTGCAGCATGTTGCTGCTGCTGCTAATGCCTAAAATGCTGTAGCTGCTCCATTAGTTGCTACAGCAGCAGTTCCCCCTTGCTGGCACTGCTTGCACTGCTGGCTGCTCTCTGCCGCTGCATTTAGCTGCTGCTGCCACTCCATTTAGCTGCTGCTACCACTCCATTCTGCCCATCTTGCTGCCACTGCTTAGCTGCTCTCCCATCTCCCCTCTATCTTACTCACTGCCTATCTCACTATCTCTAAAACACCACACACACACCTCGACACACGCACACACACACACACACACACATGCACATACATATATATATGTAAACACGTAGATACCTATATATATATATATATATATATATATATATACACAAACACATATATATATGTATATATATACACACAAACAGATATATATATATATATATATACACATATAGGTACACACACACACACATATATATATAAACACACATATGTATATATATACACACACACACTCATATATATATATATATATATATATATATATATATATATATATATATATATATACACACACACTCACACTCACACTCATACTCATACATATATATATATATATATATATATATATATATATATATATATATATATATATATATATATATATATATATATATATACAAACACACACACACACACACACACACACACACACATATATATATATATATATATATATATATATATATATATATATATATATATATATATATATATATATACATACACACACACTCACACACTCACACACAACACTTAAACACACACACAACCACACATAACCTCACACACAACCACCCATAGACATATATATACACACACACATATATATATAATATAACTCGAGAACTCTAATACACACTCCCCGAAGCTAAACCAACCCGCGTACAAGCCCAAAACCTAGAAACCAAGTCAAAATGGCCATTCGATCATTTCGACGAACACATGGAGTGCGGTTCACGATACCTCGTGAAACGCATACCAAACCTACTCGAAATCGACCCAAAATTTATCTACAAGTTTTAATCGGTGTCTAGAACCTAAAAAAAATGCTAACCCATCGATTCTAGGTCCGTGACAAAAATGCACATGCAAGTGGAACCTATGACGCCGAAAAACCTCCAAATCGTCTGAAACACCTAAATCTCTGCGACATGACCTCACGTATCCGAACGGGGATACGTACTTACCCTCAAGACACCCAAATACGTCTACCTAGGTCCGTCTAACCTAGGACATCACCCAAAATTAGGCAAATCTTGAATTTTACCCAAAATTGACATAAAACCTAATGTCAAAGTCTCCAAACACAACCAAACAAGTTCTAACTTCATCCCACGGGTAGCCTTAAGGTTTAGGAAGGTTCTAAACTACTAATTATACTATATTAGAGCAATCACTAAGAGAAAAGTTAGGGTTTATCTCTTGGGAGTTGGAATCCCAAGGCCAAAGTCTCCAAAACCCTTGAAATCACCACCCTCAAGCCTCCAAGCCTCCAAGTCAAGCCTCTACACTAATTCTAGGCTCTACACACCTAGATTAGGGAAAAGTAAAGGATTATGGTTTACATCTATGGAAGAAATAGAAGAAGGAAGAGAAGAGGGATAAAATACTTACTTGAAATAAGAAATTGGAAGAAGGAAGAAGAAGAAAAGAGTGGAGAAGAAGAAGAAGAATGGAATGAAGAAAGAGGGATTCGATCATGAAGGAATTAGGGTTAGGGGAAGGGCCGGCTATATATATAAAGTAGGGTTTACATAAAGCAAAATGACTAAAATGCCCTCTCTTTTAGTCATGCAACTAAGGTTTAGGTTTGGGATTTCCTAAACACATTCTAACTAATCCAAAATAACCCAACTAACTAAATAAAAATATAATAACTATTCTAAACTCATAAATGAGTCTGACAAGGGTGTTGGTTGGGTCTGCCATGGGTCCACTAGGGTCTGACATGGGTCCAGACTAGACAAAACCCTAAAACAACCAATAAAAATAATACAACCAACAATTAAATATAAATATAATTATTTATGATCAACACACAATTTACCAAATAAAAATTAAAAAATCCTATTTTCTAGAATTGGGTAGTGACAAGCCTACCCTCCTTAAAATAATTTCGTCCTCGAAATTAAAAGACGAAACTATGACAGGAGTGCAAGGAAAAGAAAAGAACCATACCTCAGGGCTCAAAAAGATAAGGGTATCGCTCACGCATTTCATCCTCCCTCTCCCAGGTCGACTCACCTGGAGAGTGATGCCTCCACGTGACGTGAACTAAGAAAATATTCTGGTTCCTCAACACCTTCTACCGCCGATCCAGAATCTCCACCGGCTGCTCTGGATAGCTAAGAGTAGGGCCCACCACGATCTCTGAGTGATCCAATACGTGACTGGGATCCGCCACGTACCATCTCAACTGCGACACGTGGAACACATCAGGAACTCCCTCTAGCGTAGGCGGCAAATCTAGCCTATACGCCACAGCGCCGACCCTCTCAAGGATGCTGAAGGGTCCGACGAAACGTGGGCTAAGCTTCCCGCCTCCACCGAAGGGAATAGTGCCCCACGTCGAAGAAATCCTCAGAAACACCAGATCATCAACCTAGCACAAACAAGGTCTCAGCACTTAATCTAAAACAAGCAATCACAAGAAAACACAAGAACAAAATCTAAATTCTAAACTATACCTCAAACTCCAAAGGTCTCCGGTGGCTATCGGCCCAATGCCGCTGCCTGTCCTACGCCACCCGAAGTCTATCTCTAATGAGCTTGACCTTCTCCGCCGCATCAACCATCATCTTCGGGCCAAGCAAAGCTCTCTCACCTACATCATCCTATGATAACAAAGTGCGACACCTCTGTCCATACAATACCTCGAATGGTGACATCTCGATACTGGCTTGGTAGTTATTGTTGTAAGCAAACTCTACCAAATGCAAGTGATCCTCCCAAGAGCCTCTGAAATCCAGAACACAAATACGAAGCATGTCCTCAAGTGTCTGAATGGTCCTCTTTGACTGACCGTCTGTCTGTGGGTGATATGCAGTACTAAACTTGAGCTGGGTGTCCAAGCTAGCCTGCAGACTCCTCCAGAAATACGAAGTAAAGCGATTGTCCCGATCTGATACTATGCTCACAGGAACTCCATGCAGTCTGACTATCTGGCGCACATACATCTCTGCTAGTCTCTCCATAGACGTACCCACTTTGAATGGTAGAAAGTGGGCCGATTTGGTCAACCTGTCTACGATGACCCAAATCGCATCCTTCCCTCCTAGAGAACGGGGAAGTCCTGAAACAAAATCCACAGTCACATGCTCCCATTTCCACTCCGAAATGGGTAACGGCTGGAGCAACCCTCCTGGCCTCTGCCTCTCCGCCTTCACTTGCTGGCACACTAAGCATCAGGATACGAAGCGCGCTACCTCCTGCTTTATCCCGTACCACCATATATGCTCTCTCAGATCTCTATATATCTTGTTGGCACCTGGATGCATAGAGTACTGGGATCGATGCACCTCCTGAAGAACCTCCTCGCGCAATGACCACTCGGCACACACAACCTGAAATTGTGCCGCAATGAACCATCATCAGCAATGGTAAAGTCATCTGATAATCCAATCTGAACCTGCACCCTGATGCTCCTCAGGGACTCATCCTCAAACTGTGTAGCCCTGATCCGGTCCACCAACTCTGACTAAATTTACAGTCCCCACAGCTGTATCTCAACTCCAGGCACTATCACCTCAATGCCCAAGCTCTCTAGATCTGCCAGAATATAACGATCTGTAGTCAGGCACATAGCTACCGGATACCTGCTCAGCGCATCCGCAACTACGTTCGCCTTCCCTGGATGGGACTGAAATAATATATCGAAGTCTTTCATCAACTCCAACCATCTCATCTGCCTCATGTTCAGCTCTTTTTGGGTAAACACATAATTCAAGCTCTTGTGGTCTGTAAAGATCTTCACACGCTCTCCGTATAAATAGTATTTCCATAACTTCAGAGAAAAGATGACCGCTGCCAACTCCAAATCATGGGTAGGTTAGTTCTTCTCATGAGGACGTAATTGCCTAGAAGAATAGGCAATCACCCTCCCATTCTGCTGCAACACACAACCCAGTCCCTTCCCCAATGCATCACTATAGATAGTGAATTCTCCAGACCCTGATGGCAACGTCAACACTGGAGCTATCGTCAACCTCCTCTTCAGCTCATCAAAGGCGATCTGGCACTCCTCTGACTAAACAAACTCTATGTCCTTCCGGGTCAGCCTAGACAACGGCTCTGCAATCTGGGAAAAATCTTGAACAAATATCCTGTAGTAACCTGCCAGCCCCAGAAAACTCCTGACCTCTGCTACTGAACTCGAAGCACTGCATGCCTCAACTGCCATGATCTTCCTCGAATCCACCGAGATTCCCTCTCTTGTCACCACATGACCAAGGAATTCAACCTTATCAAGGAAGAACTCACACTTCTAAAGCTTTCCATAAAGCTTCTCCTTCCTGAGAGTCTCCAGCACTATCCTCAGATGCTCCTCATGCTCCTCTGGGGTCTTCGAATACACCAAGATGTCATCTATAAAAACCACCATAAACCTGTCCAGATACTGATGGAATACCTTGTTTATCAGATTTATGAACACTGTCGGGGCATTAGTCAACCCAAACGGCATCACCATGAACTCATACTGTCCATACCTGGTCCGAAAAGCTGTCTTCGGAATATCCTCCCTCCTGACCTTCACCTGGTGGTAGCCTGTCCTCAGATCAATCCTGGAAAACACCATCGCTCCGTTCAACTAGTCAAAAAGATCATCAATACACGGCAGCAGATACTTGTTCTTGATTGTGAGGTTGTTCATAACCCTGTAGTCGATACACATACATATCGACCCATCCTTCTTCGGCACAAAAAGTACCGGAGCACCCCATGGAGAAGAACTAGATCTGATAAATCCCTTGTCCTGAAGCTCATCCACCTGCTTCTTCAACTCTACCAACTCATTGTTGCTGACTCTATAGATGTGTTGGGATATCGGCTCCGCACCTGGCACCAAGTCTATAGAGAACTCTACATCTCTGTCCGGAGGTAACCTTGGTAACTCCTCCGGAAAGACATCCATGAACTCTGCTATCAGTGGATGTGGCAACCTCTGCTCTACCACCAGGGCTTCGCAGAAGACTCCCTTGCTCTGCTCCGCTGCTCCTCTGGCAAACTCAAACTCTGGCTCCCCCGGCGGACTAAATAACACTCTGCCTCCACGATAATCTATTATAGCACAGTGCATACTCAACCAATCCATCCCGAGTACAATATCGTAGCTCGGAAGTGGCATTACGAGTAGGCACACACTCAACTCCCGGCCTCCCAAGGTAACTCTCCGGTCTCTGCAAACATCACTGACTAGGATAATGCCACCCCCGGTCGTGATCTTGCAGAGTCTAGGTAAAAGTTTAGCAACAAGATGGTGTCTAACAGTAAAAGATACAGACACAAAACTATAGGAAGCACCGAAATCAAATAAAGCAAGTGCTGGAATGGAATCAAGAAGAACAGAACCTGAGATCACGTCACCAACGGGCTCGGCCTCGTCTACGGTCAGGGCAAAAGCCCGCCCTTGCTGTCCTCCTCGGTGCTGCTGCTGGTGCTGGACAAACCTCTGCTGCTGAGTTTGCAAAGGCTGTCCTCTCTACTGTACTGCAGGTGCTCTGGCTGGTCCCCTCTAAGCGGCTCCTCCGCCCTGAGCTGTATGAGCAAGTGCTGAAGGGCAATCCTTCAACTGGTGATCTGTTGTACCACATAACAAATATCTGCCCAGCCTCTTCCTGCAAATGTCCCATCCGTGCCCCGGCTTCCTACAGAAAGGGCAAATTATGGGCTGTCTCAGACCCTACTGCTGTCCCTGCCTCTGTTGCTGGGGCGCCTGCCGAAAAGGCGCACGACCCTGACCCTGGTGCTGCTGTGTCTGCTGGAACGGCCTCTTACCTGGGCCCACACTGCTGCTCACTCCGGAAGCATCTCTACTCCTCTTAGTCTTCAGCTCTAAGTCGTCCTCAGCCCTCTGAACGTCGCTCACAATCTGCTCAAAGGTCGCCTCGCGGTCACTCCTAGTCAAGGACTTGATCGCCATGACCAAACCCTTGCGGAACGTTTGCGCCTCCGCTGCCTCGCTCAAGCCCTCTATAAATCTGCCCAGATGACAGAACTCCGCTGCATACTCATCCACCAGCCTACTCCCCTGGACGAGTGCCTCAAACTGGCTCTCCAAAGCACTGAAAGCCACATCCGGGAAGAACTTCTCCTTGAAAAGCTTCTTGAAAGCCTCCCAAGTCAGTCCCGGTACTGATATCCTCGTATCTGTACGGTACCAAGTAAGGACAAGATCGAACATCTGGCTGCCCACTGCCTCTATCTGCATGCTGGCTGGGAACAGTGCCAGCCTGAAGATGTCCTCTATGTGCTCAATCCAGTCATCCGCGTACAGGATCCCCTCTGTACCCCGGAACTCCTTGGGCCGCATCCTCTGAAAGTCAATGATGCTGCCCGGCCTCGGATGCTGAGCCTGCTCTGCCTGTGGCTGGATTTGAGCCACTCTGTCTACGGCCGTCATGGCCACCTGGTGAGCATTCTTAATGCCCATCCTTATCACGTCCACCTGGGGTTCTGCGCGTCCATCATCTCCCTGAAGAACGCAAACAACTGTGCGGCATCTACCGATGCAGGAGGTGGTGGAGGAGGTACCACCGAAACAACTGGGGTAGCTCTCGGATCAATAGGTGGAAGAGGATCTCCGAGAGAAACGGATGCTCCCTCGACCGCAGGAGTGGCGAGTGGAGCGGTGGCAGCTGCTTGAAGTCGAGCAGGACGAGAGGTAGCAGACCTCTCGGTGGCAGCTGCTGGAATGGTACGGTGAGACCGTGTCTTCGGAGGCATCCTGAACACAGATCAAAAGAAGTCAATACGGTGCAAGATACAATATCATCAATGAAGGACAGTAATATTGCAAAAGAAAATAATTTCAGAAAAATTAAAGATAACAAAAATCAGGAAGGGTCCTAGTTGTGATTGAGCACACACTCTCTCTCAGCCTATATCCTATCGCAGGTAGACCTAGAAACTAGACCTGCGTGGGCCATCACCAAAAATGTGTCACGGTCCGCACCCGAAAATCAGGCATGAGTCGTGGGTAAGTCCAGCCTACGCCGCAGAATCGGCGGTAGAACGCTGTCTAGGTCCGTTCTAGGTCACAACAATATATATCTCACAATAACCTGTCAGATAACCTCTCCAAAATGAGGGCAACCACGCAATATATATAAACTCAATCACAATAACTAGGGAAAGAGTAAAAGCACGATAAGATATCAAGAAGGAAACAAAGAACCAAAGAGAGCAGTACAATATCCAATATACAGTCCAAGTCTATAAGTCTACAATATCTCACAACCGCAAAATAATAAATAGTAATACAGTCATCCAAAACACCAACTGGAAATAATCCAGAAACCCACCTAGCTACACTAAGGC
>JAYESA010000001.1:183991076-184177520 GCA_036927795.1 Iris macrosiphon
ACGGTTTTATATTTGGAAAGCCCACGCGTCGAACATTATCTTCAAAAGTTGCGTCTCACTTAGGTGGTTATACTAGATTACACCGGCATATCACATGTTTTCTTTCTGTTTTACTATGGCATATTATTTTTGTACCTTGTTACGTCCCTCTGAGGACCTGGTTCCCTGCCAGATTATAGGATCGATTGCTGACGGGAGGCTGGAGCTGCTCATGAGTTTTATACAGGTATTGTTACTCGATATTTGTATTCACTTCTTCATTATTCATCTATTATGATCTTTGCTTATTTTTCACTAGTATAGCCCAGTATTTGTAGACTTATATTATTTTCTTCGAGTTTATTCGGACGAGTGTAGTGTGGGGTGCACACCATGATACATGTTTTCCTTTCTTTATTACATATTCTTGTGGTTTGATACATAGACATATATACCGTGTTATCTAGATAGTAACCCTCATTTACAGCTTATACGTATTCAGAGTCGGACTGGAGTCCCCTTGGTACGTAGCTGGCCATTGCCACGTGGCCTAGTCCCTTGTATTTTGGGACTGGGACGTGACAAGATCGGATCCGGCCGGGTTTGGGCGACTGATGGTGGCCAACGGCGGTGGCGGTCGCCGTGGGTGGGGTCGCCGGTGGCGGTCGCCGTGGGTGGGGTCGCCGGTGAGTGGGGGAGACGATGGAGTGGAAAGTTCAGAGTTAGAGTTAGGATTTTAGCGATCACATATGTATATATATGTATAAAAAGAGATGGGGGACGATGAGATGTGGGTGAGCGGATACGGGGGAAAAGACGAAGAAGAAGGTGAGGAGAAGGTAGGGGCTGCTGCTCACAGTTTTTAGGTATACTAAATTTGCAACGTGTATATTTGAGGAAGATAAAGGGACGTGCGTTAGATATCTGAAGGGATTTGGTAATGGGTTGTTGGTTGGTTTACAAGTATGATGCACATGACTAAGCAATCTACTAGTTGCTATACCAACTTTTGCTACCACACACACAAGCAAAGCAAAGCAAAAAAAAAAAAAGATTCCATCTTTTGCTCATGGGCCCATACGCAACCATACCACATGTGTATGCGAGTATTGCATTGTTGGTGTGGTTTAGAATTAATTTGCTCACGTGAATAGTAGCATGCACAAATGTGTGGTGTACTTCTTTGTTCTAAACTAATAAATTTATTTGATTTATGTGGGATCACACATCACAAAATATATAATAATAAAATAAAATAAATCAAGTTGGTTTATGCTAAAATAGTAACAAAAATTTATAAAATATTAATATTAATAATAATGATTTAAATTTAAATATTCATATAATAGTTTCAAAATTCTAGTTTTACAAATATTAGCAAAATATTAATGCCATTATCATTTAAAATAAAATAAATAAATAAAAATAAATATTAATTACCATAATAATTCTCTATAGAATTAGAGTGCTCACACAAGTACAACCCAATAGCAATTATATTTAATTGACAAAGAATATAAAACAGTAAAATAGAGGATGCTATACACTACAAAAAAAAATAACTGATGTAATGACAATTAGTAAAGAGAAACTGTCAAGGTAAGCAATAGGGTATAGCGAGTGCATATATGAGATGAAAGAGAAAAGAACTACAATATTATGTGCGAAACAATGTAATCTATGAACAAAATATGAAGAACTGCAACTATACTAGGTGTTTTGAAATACTATTTAGATATGTAATCGGCTTGGAAGATTCAATGATTTACACTAAGGAAAAAACTAGTTCAACCATACGTGAAGTGTATGATTAGGTAGTAGCCGATGATTTACACTATTTGTCAATAGTTCTTTATCACATATCTAACTAGTACTTCTTCCGTCCCGACTGATACAATGGATCTAACAATGGCACGTTACTAGCCCTAGCGCAAGATTTTAGATACACACACACATATATATATATATATATATATATATATATATATATATATATATAAAGCTGATGAGAGCGCTAGCTCTACTCACCACTAGTTACAAATATAGTAAGAATTTCAGTTCCCTATTTAATCCGTGTTCAAAGTTTGAAGCAAGTTGTTGCATAGGTATAGCTGGCAGTTAGGTTGACTCTTTAAAAACAAGAAAAAGGATTATTTATTCGTAGGATCTAATAATAATATTTAAATTTTAGGTTTAAGTTTTTTCTATTATCTAGTAAATAATTTGCATTTGGTCTTGACGGTTGATTTGAGATGACAGTTAGATTTTATTTAGGTCTTCATCGTATTCAAAAAATTTGTATGTTTAGCTTTAGGATCTCGTATCCTATTTAGAATTTGTGTGTATGTTTTTATTTTGGACGATCAATCAAGTCCATCGTTAAGATAATATTTAAATCATTTTTAAGACAATATGTAGATCTAAATATAAATTTTGGATATTATAAGAGACTATTAAACTAAATAATCATAAGAAAAATTGTCAAGATTTTTAGACTGACAGATTATGCATAAATGTGAATAATAATAATAATAATAATAATAATAATAATAATAATAGTAATAATATTGTCATAACAAGTTAACATCTAATTAATAGTAAATTTTATTTATTTCTGTAAAAATAATCGTATGATGTATATTAATTAGTTATTAACAACTAATATATATATATATATATATATATATATATATATATATAGAAAGAAAGAAAGAAAGAAAGAAAGAAAACATAATCCATCCTTCCAGCTTTGGTTTGTATTGATACTATGTCAATGATGTGTTAGCTTATTGTTTTATCACAAGTGGTATGTCTTGTATTGACGTTGACCCTATTGATAACCATTTGTGAAGTAAAGGGCCAATTAAGCACTTTAGGCGCCGTAGTCTTTGGGAATTACACATGCATGCATGCTACGTAGAGTAGTAGTATATGCACGCAAATTGAGCGAGCAGGCAGCCTATAAAAGGTCAGGGTGGTGCGACTGCAAGCAAACACAAAGCAAGCAGGCAGGCACTACAGAAGCAACAAGCTAGCATAGCATAGCAAAGCAAAATATGGCAAGGTCATATTTTGGTGTTGTTCTAATTTGTGCAAGCACCCTCATGATCCTCTTGGCCCCCGTTGGTCATGCGGCCGACAATAAAGTTCCCAAAGCCCCCAAAGCACCGAAGCCGGCACCGAAACCCCTCAAGGTGAAGTGTCACCTCAAGAAGTTCTTCCCACTTTGCACCCAAGATATGACTTGCCCGCATAATTGTCCAAGATCTTGTTATGTCGATTGCCAACGATGCGCGCCAGTTTGCGGTATGTATGTATGTATATATATATTTTAACTACGTACTTACATCATCATCATTCTAGCTTCTAGGATCGATCTCGATGCAGGCATACCTACGTCCGCCATGGTTAATGGCTAATTAATTATTATTTTTCTAGTTTGTTACGGGCCAGGTGGTGTGTGCCAGGATCCCCGGTTCGTGGGAGGCGACGGTGTCACCTTCTACTTCCACGGCAAGAAAGATAGCGACTTCTGCCTCCTCTCCGACTCCGACCTCCACATCAACGCTCACTTCATCGGCAAGACCGTAGCGTCCAGGGCCCGAGATTTCACCTGGGTCCAGTCCATCGCCGTCCTCTTCGGAGACCACCGCATCTATCTCGGTGCAGAAAAGACCGGCGAATGGGACGACTCGGTGAACCGCCTTTCCATCATCTACGACGGTACTATCCCCATCGAACTAGAAAACGAGGAGGGCGCCATGTGGCAGTCGACGGCATCCGACGAGCCGTCGACGAGCATTGTCCGGACAGCCGACGCCAATGCCGTTACGGTTGAGGTTGAAGGTAAGCTGAAGATCACCGCTAGGGTGGTCCCGATCACCGAGGAGGAATCCCGGGTGCACAACTACGGTTTGACCGAGGACGACTGCTTCGCTCACCTGGAGCTAGGGTTCAAGTTCTACTCCATCACCAACGACGTGCACGGTGTGTTGGGTCAGACTTACAGGGAGGGATATGTTAGCAAGGTGAAGATATCGGCTGACATGCCGATCATGGGAGGGGATGAACACTTCTCGACCACCGCCTTGTACGCTCCCGACTGCGCCGTCGCAAGGTTTGGGAAATTAGACCAAGTCGGCGCCAGTGCCAGTGCCAGTGCCAGTGCCAGTGCCGGTGCCAGTGCCGGTGCCGGTGCCGGCTTGGTATCGGAGTTGGGAGAGGTCTTCTGTGCCACCGGCCTGGGTGGCAGTGGAATTGTGTGTAAGAAGTAAGTAGGGGATTAGCTGCTCACCTTACTCAAATTTGTACTAGAATGAAGACTGGACTGGCACTCTTTCTGTAGAATAACCTCCCTAGTGGATGGAGACTGCTTCAGAAATCTTAACTGAAGTAAATAAAACAATAAACTCAATATTAATAAGAAATTTATATGTTTACTCTCTCTTCAACATACATACTCCTGTTTATTCTAAATATCATATATAGTTGAACCTAACTAATTAACTAGTCATCATTATACTAGAAAAGTTATACAAGAAGATAACAAAAACAAATACTACAATATAACTACTAAGAAACAAATGATAATTAAACTAGGAAGTTAGAAATGAAGGTAAACAAGCATCCATTTGGTCAAAATCTGACCAAAATTAGACTCAGCCAGTTGTGATTTTCTTCAGTTCAGATTTTATTCCGTCGAAATGCTGCTAAATAGGATAGAGGCGTCATGAACAAACATCCATTTGGTCAAAATCTGACCAAAATTAGACTCAGCCAGTTGTGATTTTCTTCAGTTCAGATTTTATTCGGTCGAAATGCTGCTAAATAGGATAGAGGCGTCATGACGGGATATATATATATATATATATATATATATATATATATATATATATATATGAAAAAAATTGGACGTCAGTAGATGGACCCTCGATATCTTATTCCGTCGCTGAACCGTTAGACAACTTTTCGACTACGTGGTGACGTACGGCTAGGCGACGGCCTGTTGTCAAACCAGCGACGGATTAGTTTGACGTCGGTTTAGCAACGCACTAGCGACCAACTCTCCACTGGATTAGACGACTAATCAGCTACAGACAAGCAACACATATGGCGTCTAGTTATGGCGACGTCCTAACGACAGATATTAGGGTTCCGATACTAAAATTAGTTTTCCATACTTACTAGGCGACGGCTGGACGACTGCCTAATGTGTCGTCAATGTATCACAACGATGTTTAGTTGACGACGTACATGCGAGAAATATTAGGTTTTCGATAACAAATTAGTCATAATTATACTAAAAAAAGTTATACAAGAAGATAACCAAATCAAATACAACAATATTACTAAGAAACCTAGCTAGCAAGTCGATGACATACCAAAATACAAAATTTTGCATTCCCAACTTCTTCACGAATTTTATTTCTCATTCGGTTGGCCATGATATGCAAAACCTCTTAATTTTTGAATAGTTGGTGAAGTATATTGTGCATTCTTTGGAGCTTTCCCCAATACAACATCATCAATGTTGATGTTCAAACTTTCCATCAATTTTATCTTTCTCTATGAAGTTCCAACGATTATTAGAAGTCGGTCATTCATCATGACCTCTGAATGCACATGCTTGCAAACTGAGCCACTGAATACTCGCAATTGTAGTCTTAAGCCGTAATCGATTCTTCAGAACTTCTTCAGAAGACAGTGCCTTAATCACTTTATCAATATGTTGAGTAACATTTGATAAATCTTCCATAACTTACAGAATATCTATCAATAGATGTGGGACCTCCCATATGTGTCAAAAACGTACATCGAGTCCCATCATTAACCATTTTGCAATTTTTAAACCCAACGATAGTCAACGTGCAATGGAGAGCATTATCATTTTTTTTTTTAAATATGGAAAACAAAATGTTGCCCTTTAAAGGAGAGTACTCTAACCAAGAAAATTGTTGGAACCAAGAGTATTGAAATCGGAGACTGTTTTCCAATCTCAGACGGTGAAAATGCTGCCAATTTCGCCTAATATGGACACATTTTGATATACGTCCGTCTGATCTCATCCATACGATTAACAGGATGTCCGTGTATCAAAATTCGTAAACCTGTATCTCATTCACGAGAAGTTAAATCAACTATAACCTCATCACTATGATCAACACTTGTGGTTGAAACATTAACATTCGAAGGAGGAGGAAGAATTTCACTTCCCGATATTTTACCTCTTGGTTTAAAGAATGAAAAAAATGTTTTCTTTCTCTTGCCTTCTTGATTTTCCATTATATTCCAAAGACATAAGATCTAACCAGACACACAAAATTTTGTGGGTTAGGGTTTTAAAAAAAATTGATTTAAAGGAGGATGGTGATGATAAGATTTTACTAGAGGAGGTGAAGAGGGAGAGCGGGAGGGGCTGCGCCGTTGCAGCCAGGTTCTGGAAGAGGTAGGAAGTAAGGGATTAGGGAAGAGCTGAAGAGAGAGTTGGAGAAGTGGGCTGGGCTACACCCCCTTTCACTTAAAAAAAAATATTAGGCTTATTGTTTTGGGCTTGCACTTGGCCCAGTGCATACCTAATGTCCCTCCGCCCATGTGGTACATATTCTTACTGCGATTTGCGAGCTGAGCTATTCGTTACTGATGCAAAAGAGGTGGTTGAGTAATGTTAATCTAATGAATTCCTTGGCCAAGAAATAGGCTTTTGCTTTGCAATTGCAATTGCCAGCGGATCTGACTTGCTTTTTCTTTTCCTTCCATGCATGGACTATATATATTAGTGCGTGTTTTGTGGTGTTTATGGAAGCTCAAACCAGTCAGCATGCATACATATACAGCAAATACTAAATACTCCATACATGGAAAATCGATGTCAGGAACATGTAAGTATAGATGCGGTCCGTCCAATAATCGAACAAGTCCGAAAGAAACTGAAGTGAACTTTCTTTCACCTGCAGCTGAGAGCTCCAATTAAGCAGGATGATCATAACTGGATTTTGGTACTTAAACGTAACTAATGAGAAATTAATTATTCAGTGTAGTACCAGCCGCGCGTGTAAACATTAATTTTACAACTAATTAATTTCCTCGTCAAATCAAAGCCCCAATTCATTTCCAATGATGATATTCACGTACGTAATTCAGTCATGACTACAAACAAGTAATTTAAGACACAGACGCTTCAAATTGAATATTTCGTCCTATGGATCACGTCTAACTACTATATAATTTGTTTATTTTTTCAAACCATGAATGATGATTCAACTATGTCTACTTCTACTTCCAGTTGTGAATATAAGAACAATCTTATCTTTCGTTGGATATAATAATATTCCATATCAGTTCGACTACGACTACAGAAATTCAAAAAAATCCAAAATAAATTTCCAATACTCACACACCCATATTCACTCTAATAGATTCCGAAATTTGAATTTTTTTCGACCGAGCCGTATGTCTGGTGCGCTTTCATTGAAGCAATGTTGAGTGAGGCAAAATTCAAAATGAGAACTTGTAACGTGGTTTTATCTCTTATATTTTATTTTTAGATTCTTAGAAAAAATAAAAAATAAAATTATTGATATAATTCAACAGCTGTTCATTTTTCGAGTTTAAAAAAAAATTAAGAACTCATGAGTTACTGAAGGATTTTTGTATTCCATATATAATGCTTACAATTTCTTAGAAACAATAATGTAACAAAAAGAGCCCGGAAGTCAATATGAAATTACAAAGAAATACCATTGGCAGAGTTGATATCTCTACTTATTATAATATAACCGTCCATATTTCGTATATTTATCCTTCATTAAATAATAAAATAATTTATTGCTTATATGTATTCTTACATAGTCTACAAAATATACAAAATTTAAAATTATTCTAACTAATAGTCTCAATATTTATATTTAATATTTAAATTTAGGGTACCGTTATTGACATTCCTAAAATGTTATCATGCATTTCTTTTTAATTTTCTATCATTTAAGTTCCAAATTTGTCTTGCAAAGTGCATGATGTCATTTTAGGAGTATCAATAACGACATCCTAGAAAACCAGACACTCCTAAAATGTTATCATGCACTCTTCTATCAATTCATTCACAAATTAATGTCAGATTTAATGCAGTAGCAGATTTATAATTTGAATGATAGAAAATTAAATATGAGTGCAGGATAACATTTTAGAAATGTCAATAACAGTATACTAAATTTAAACTAAATACATAGTATTATCTAACTAAACGCATATATATATAACAAAATTTAATTAAATTATATTTTAATTATATTTTAAATATTTTAAAATAATTAATTTTTTTGCAAATTTGTTTTTACATGCAAGGCAGGTAAAGGTAACTATTATATATAGTTGGTGGAGTGGTCGACGGATGTCCCTTACGGATCTTTTGTTACATGCAAAATATTTTTTTAAGACTTATGTTATTTGCTTAAAAATTAAAAAAAATGTTTATTTATTCAGAAAATTTACTGTACCAATAATAAATTTATATTAATTAAATATACCGATAGAAGTTTGGAAAATTTTGAAATTCCAATACATATCGCCAACTGGGTTGGCAAAAATTTGGAGAACTTGATTTTCGCCAACCCAGTTGGCGAAAATTCGACTTTTTTTTAGCGGGAAAGTCAGATTTTCGCCAACCGAGTTAGCGAAAATTTGGTTGCCCAAATTTTCGCCAACCCAGTTGACGAAAATAGGGCTTCTCGGTTCGGTTCGGGTTCGGGTGGGGTTGGTTGGTAGGGTTGGTTGGTTGGTTTGAATATGTATGTGTGGGTTTAAATGATGGATTCGGGTAGGTGGGTTGGTAGGGTTTAAATGATGTTGGTTGGTTAAATATTTAGGTGGGTGTTGGTGGGGGTTATGTTTTATAAGGAGAGGGAGGGGGAGGAAGCGATCGTTGCAGCAAGAGCACAAAAGAGAATAGTAGGAGGAAGCAGAGAAGAGAAGAGAAGAGAAGAGCAGAGAAGAAGAGAAGAGAAGAGAAGAAAACATAAGGAGAACAGGTTTGTAATTTTTTAATTATAATTATGTAATTGTAGTTACTATTTTAACTATTATAATTGTAATGTTCGTGATAGTAGTAATACTAACACTAAATATTTGATTACATATTTTAACATTAAGTAGAAAATATTGCAGATGGGTACCCAAAATGATGGATGTATTCCAGGAGGGCCTACCACAGATACGATTATCCAGCTACGTGAGTCGCACATTTCTAGTCTAGTATTTTCTGGACAGGTATATTAAAATTAAATTATTTAGTAAATATAATTTATATTTTTTTACATGTATAATAATAACATCGTTTATATATGTCATATATAGCAATACGATTATCCTGATACGTTTCGAGTACGAGAGCATGTCGCATGGCGTTATGTGTCACGCCCCGATTTCGCCTAATCGATAATCGTCCCAGGGGGCGTGATACCGTGCACGCGTAGGGCGCGCGTGCACGAGGCCTTAGGCATAAAGATATTCTTTAGATCAATGCAACAGAGTAGACAAATAAGATAACACAAGGTTGAGGCATAGAAAAGTTTCTCTTTTATTTATAATGAACATCTTGTTACATTGCTTGACTCAAAAGTATAAAATGCCCCACGGGCTTACAAACTTGGACGCAAAATGAGGTAGCCGATCCATACATTATGTCCCTTTACATAGTTTCAAAACACAAAACACCTTGGGTGCGGGTAAGCACCATCGCCTTAGCGTTATTTCCGCAACGGAGAGAGAGGGGAAGGCTTCTAGCTTGAGCCTCCAAAAGTCTTGGCCACGAACCGCCAAGAATCCCAAAAGTTTGGAGAGATTTTCAGCTCCTCGCCGCGTTGCCTTGCGCCGGGGAACCTGCTACAACGAGGGTCAGTACTTCAAAAAGTACTGGTGAAGGCTAGCTGCTCAACTTTACCAAGCTCTTTAGATGCATTTTAAATGAACATGCAATATTTATGTGTTTATGTGACTTTCTATTCTTGCCTAGATCAGATTTCATTTAGCAGGTATGCAAGAACAAAATAACATAACTCCACATGCCACCGTTCGGTGACTTTACCTGTACCGTCTGAACCACCTGTACAACTTACCATAGCCTTCCCTGTCACGAAGACATAGTTAGTCTGCACAGTTTAAATATACACAACATCTTTCTTTGTTGTTTAGGAGCCATCATGGGTTTAGTCTGGGCTGGCGGCGACGCTTGCAGCGCGGGTAGCTAGCCCCGCTACAATTTCCCGCTCCCTGTGCTAACTCATTTTAGCACGACTAAGAAAGTAGATTCCGCCCGGGTCGAAACGGCCCGGTGCCCCGGTAACCGTTCGCAGGAACCTGGATCCCTTGTGCACAAGAATTCCCATGACCATTTCTATGAACCGAACTTCATAGATTTACTTACTAGCGATTTAAAGAACATCATGTACGAAACTGCTTTACTGTACTATCACAATCAACCAACAAGTTATATGAAATAACATGCAGCAGTTTATAAAAGAACACTTTGAACTATCAATAAATACCAACCCATTAAACACCCAACGAACATGCATGCATCAATGAATTTATGCAAGGTTTTGTATGACAAGCAATGGGTGTTCCAAGCCTACTTCTTATCTTATCTTGTTATCCAACTTGTTACTTAATTGGTATCGTTTGATTGAATGCACAACTGAGTCAATTTTATTATGAACGGAGCCCTTGGAAAGAAGGTGCTTATCGAAATAGAGCCACTCACAAGTTTGGTTGATTAGGAAGAAGAAGTAGAGATCTCTAAGACTCCGCTCGCGCGTTGTCTACACGATCACCTGCACGCACCAACGGATAATCAATACCTCCTGCTTCGGTCTTCAAGGCTCGATACGAAATGCGAAATCCTAAGAACGAAAACAATGAAGTCCATCGAAACCGTTCAAGAAAACGCAAGTCCTAAAACCAACAAGTACGCAACCAAGCGGCAATTGAAAACGGGCAAGGAAAACCAACACAACGGAAAGGCCTCTCTCTACTCTGCCGCCGAGTCCTTCCTTGAGGCACGATCCATTGATTATGGGACCTGATTCCGAAGAAACCAATCCATAACGAGGAAAGGATCTTGATTCAATCTGTCCCGATCGAACGGTACCAAGCATATCTTAGCCGCGCTCCCCGAATAGGAGGAACGGGACGAACGGGGCATTATATCATAACCATCTAATAGGAAGTTTCGTCCCGAAACTTAAGAATAGAACCTACCACTAAGGAATAATGAGGGAAACATTTCCCTCATATTTGATTCTAGTCCTCAGGTCGACTCCTCGACCGAGTGGTTCCGCCACAATACACGCACTAGCGAGACGGTTCGGTTCCGCGACTGCTTCTTTTTACGATCCAAAATTTGGACAGGCTCCGCCGCGTACGACAAGTCCGCTTGCAGATTCAACTGACCCAAGTCGACTACGCAACTAGCAAGTAAGATTTCCATGTTCTATACGATAATAAGGCGGGGTTATCCCCTTAGCTATGTACGTTCATCTCTTTTATTAGCGTACAAAGGTTATCGCCTGTAAGCTAGCACGTAACATTCATTTTCTTAGTGTGCAGCTAAGTAGAGACAGGTTCACCGGGGTCACCCACCTTAGCGATGTATCGCATCGGCCGAGCTAGACTCCGGACGCGCTTCTGATAGCCTAAGTCTGACTCCATTGAGGATCCCAGCATGAAAGCCTTTGCATCGAACGAGCCATCTCGCTGAGCAAGGCGGTTGAATAGCTACACTTGTGCCGTTTGAATCGGCCCTCCGGGTTGAGCGGAGCGGGTTGTTACATCATAACCACTCAGAACAAGTTCCGTCCTCGAGACTTCCTGAGCGCATCTCGTGCTATCGCATAACTTCTAGACTACCCAATGCATCTCGTCTTATCCTTCAAGGACTGTCTCAATACTACAATCCTCTATTTTCTCACCATGCGTTACGCCAATGTTGGCCAGTTCTCATCGAACGACTCTATCGTTCAATGCTATCGAGTTAAACTCAACTCGATCGTTGCACGTCCGTCTCAAAATCTACTGCACCTAGCGCAGGGCTATATTACCCAAGCACATGGTATTCTATAACTCAACGGGCACTTACGACTCATAATTGGGTGGACTTGCCCAACTAGTTATGTTATCACCATAGGAACCCAACGCATTTGAGCCTATCACTTGACGTCGCCTATCGAAACCCGTCGTTACGCCTAACCCAAAAGCTCGAATATCGACAATTTTTCCAATCTCGTTTTTGCATCAAATCTCTCTGAGTCACCGTCCAATCTCACTAAATAGATTCGCACCCAATCACCAACGTTTTCTGACTCAGTCTATATTGCGCCTTAGCGCAGAGCTAAATTGCCTACCTGGGGTACGCTCAAGTCCTCCGCACCCTTGGCTCAGTCGAACTTAACTTTCTATTCGTTTTTACTCGTTCCGTTCGCCCGAGTGCTTAATCATTTTATCCGAATGATCTATTAGTTCAACTATTGCATCCCCAAACTCAGTCTCGTACTGCGCCTTAGCGCAGAACTATCCCGGTAGCACGAGGAACGATACAATCTTTCCTCTATGAAAATTTAGGTTGAGGCTAAATCATTTCAGTTGCCATACTCATCCATGCGAATCCGAACATTTTCCTTTGCAGCTGCATCCGAGTTATGCATATCGCTAAGTCTGGATCGTACCCATATTCAAGGCGTCTCCCAAATATGTGTATTTCAACCAAGCTCAGTGACAGCTAAGTCTGACAAGCTACTCGTGAAAATCTTTCGAAACGCGGATCGTCCTGCTATATGAATGACCGAACTCTTGTTCGATCCAGCTATCGTCTTATCCTTTACCGTCGCGTAACCTATCCGACCAAAACAATTTATTACCCGAGTCCTATCTTGTATTACTTTTGTTTCAACGTGAACGTTGCTAGTGTATATTCCAGATTCCAAATTCTAACTCTAAGTTTTGTTGCCCCAGTTCTATCATTCTTCCCGAATGATACTCTGAAGTCAGCCACTCCAGTTTAACTCAAGGCATAGGGTCGTCTGCCTAGTCACTAGGCCAGCACACACAGTCATAGGTACAACTCAAGTTTGCGACTCATCGTGCAACCGTGTTGCACAACGCTCGCCCCAAACACCCTAAGGTTAAACCATTGTTCCTTTACACGGGTATTCTACCCAAGCTCGTTTCACTCAGATTTCTAAACATCGAGCACAGATCATCCTATCACACCAACACGTTCGTTCAACCGAACCCACGATACACCCACGTTGCAGGTTCAACCCATCGATTCACCTACACTATCTCTTTTATCATGTTTGATAGAATTCCCCAATCCATCCCTTTCTACACCTGTATCATCAAGCCACAATTCCATTATAAACCATCGATGTATATCATGAACTCTAAGTCGTCCAGCACGATCTACATATCCGTTCATAAAAACGTCCAACATCTCTTACTTTACGTTTCTAGACTAACTCCTCAAGAAAAATCCTTAGACTCATTTTCTTAGTCTACTCTTAGCATTCCTCAAACAACTAAGATCAATTCCCAAACCCAAGTCTATCCCATTGATACGTTCCATTCATCGAGTTCGTTCACCGAACATGTTCTCTTGAGTTTGCTTATCCCTACCGTACGTGAAATCACCACGCCGACGCTCCCGCAGGATAATCGTTCTCGCTGGGGCAGATTTTGAATATTATCTTTCTGAACTTGATTTCAAGATCGTTCTTCCAAACTCCAAGCCAAATCTATTACCGCTTAACTCAATCCATCAAAATCATAATTTTACTAACTTGCATCAATCCATACTATTTTCCAACCATTGTTATGGTCTAAATCTCCCAAAATTTGAAATTATCGCATTCATACTCAAACCGAATTTTATCGAGCGATATCCTACTCAAATCCAAATTTTCCATGCACGCTATCATTCGTTCACTCCATTATTTCTAATTGCACTTACTTCGATCGCATCTCAGATTATTCAATCTCGACTCAAGTTTTTAATTCGCTTGTTTCAACTCAAACTCGCTCGTACAATCCTCTAAGTCTTTTCCGACCATGATATCGATTTCCAATTGCCCTGAATTTCTATTCGTTGTAAGCCTTATCCCTTATTCAACTCATTGTATCCACAAATTGCATAATCGAACAGGGGACTTATCACATACACTACTCAGGAATTGAGTCATCCTAATAACTCCTGATTCGCGTTCGCATCCTTCACTCGTATGCCCAATTCATTCCTTAGAACTCCAACACAGTCCCTATTTATCGCCTTAGCGATCTTAGACTCGTACACACCTGTATTCATAGTCCTCTATACAGACTATGCTTCAAATCATAACTTATCGCTATGAATAACCGTCCAAACTATTTTTGAAAATTCCCTACACGATTCCCATTACTCGCCTTAGCGGCAATCCGATAACGTCTCTATCGATTTCCCTCCAAGTCAACTTTATTCTCATCCCAACAATACCCAAATCTCACTGCAACTCACTAGCACCAAGGGTCTTGGTGCACAATACTTAACACAATTTGGCCAAAAGGCCATGTGCACAGACCACTGTCTGAACGATATTCTTATCTCGTACTCTACTCGTTTGGTGTTTTCATATAGACATACAACTTGCCGATTATAACACGAGTCTCCTCTCACAACATCCTCTATGAGTTGGGACAAAAGCCCTCACATCATAATCCCGTCCAAGCAAATCGTATAATTCCCACGCACTTTTCAAAAATATTTAGACTTATTGTATGGAACGCATCTCATTTTGGCCAAGCGAATTCAAAGGTCTACTCGGGAGGAACAAGGTCCTCTTTAGAAACTTTCTTTGTGAGATCAAAGGATCTGAAGCATGCTCTGATACCAATATGTCATGCCCCAATTTCGCCTAATCGATAATCGTCCCAGGGGGCGTGATGCCGTGCACGCGTAGGGCGCGCGTGCACGAGGCCTTAGGCATAAAGATATTCTTTAGATCAATGCAACAGAGTAGACAAATAAGATAACACAAGGTTGAGGCATAGAAAAGTTTCTCTTTTATTTATAATGAACATCTTGTTACATTGCTTGACTCAAAAGTATAAAATGCCCCACGGGCTTACAAACTTGGACGCAAAATGAGGTAGCCGATCCATACATTATGTCCCTTTACATAGTTTCAAAACACAAAACACCTTGGGTGCGGGTAAGCACCATCGCCTTAGCGTTATTTCCGCAACGGAGAGAGAGGGGAAGGCTTCTAGCTTGAGCCTCCAAAAGTCTTGGCCACGAACCGCCAAGAATCCCAAAAGTTTGGAGAGATTTTCAGCTCCTCGCTGCGTTGCCTTGCGCCGGGGAACCTGCTACAACGAGGGTCAGTACTTCGAAAAGTACTGGTGAAGGCTAGCTGCTCAACTTTACCAAGCTCTTTAGATGCGTTTTAAATGAACATGCAATATTTATGTGTTTATGTGACTTTCTATTCTTGCCTAGATCAGATTTCATTTAGCAGGTATGCAAGAACAAAATAACATAACTCCACATGCCACCGTTCGGTGACTTTACCTGTACCGTCTGAACCACCTGTACAACTTACCATAGCCTTCCCTGTCACGAAGACATAGTTAGTCTGCACAGTTTAAATATACACAACATCTTTCTTTGTTGTTTAGGAGCCATCATGGGTTTAGTCTGGGCTGGCGGCGACGCTTGCAGCGCGGGTAGCTAGCCCCGCTACAATTCTCCGCTCCCTGTGCTAACTCATTTTAGCACGACTAAGAAAGTAGATTCTGCCCGGGTCGAAACGGCCCGGTGCCCGGTAACCGTTCGCAGGAACCTGGATCCCTTGTGCACAAGAATTCCCATGACCATTTCTATGAACCGAACTTCATAGATTTACTTACTAGCGATTTAAAGAACATCATGTACGAAACTGCTTTACTGTACTATCACAATCAACCAACAAGTTATATGAAATAACATACAGCAGTTTATAAAAGAACACTTTGAACTATCAATAAATACCAACCCATTAAACACCCAACGAACATGCATGCATCAATGAATTTATGCAAGGTTTTGTATGACAAGCAATGGGTGTTCCAAGCCTACTTCTTATCTTATCTTGTTATCCAACTTGTTACTTAATTGGTATCGTTTGATTGAATGCACAACTGAGTCAATTTTATTATGAACGGAGCCCTTGGAAAGAATGTGCTTATCGAAATAGAGCCACTCACAAGTTTGGTTGATTAGGAAGAAGAAGTAGAGATCTCTAAGACTCCGCTCGCGCGTTGTCTACACGATCACCTGCACGCACCAACGGATAATCAATACCTCCTGCTTCGGTCTCCAAGGCTCGATACGAAATGCGAAATCCTAAGAACGAAAACAATGAAGTCCATCGAAACCGTTCAAGAAAACGCAAGTCCTAAAACCAACAAGTACGCAACCAAGCGGCAATTGAAAACGGGCAAGGAAAACCAACACAACGGAAAGGCCTCTCTCTACTCTGCCGCCGAGTCCTTCCTTGAGGCACGATCCATTGATTATGGGACCTGATTCCGAAGAAACCAATCCATAACGAGGAAAGGATCTTGATTCAATCTGTCCCGATCGAACGGTACCAAGCATATCTTAGCCGCGCTCCCCGAATAGGGGGAACGGGACGAACGGGGCGTTACATTATGAGGACGACGTTGGGTACTGGATGTTGACTGAAGAACAACATGGTATGGTGAACGTATTTTATTTTGATCATATTGATCAGATACATTTTCTACGTCACGACCGAGACTTGATCTTCAGTTTAGTTGAGCGGTGGTGGCCAGAAAAAAATACCTTTCAGTTACCATTCGGAGAAATGACAATTTTGCTAGTAGATGTGACAAATATCTTAGGATTACCTGTTACGGGTGAACCTATAATATTTAAAAATAATGAAACATTTTGCGCCAAAATTGTGATAAGGAAGTATTTAGGCGTGGAGCCGCCTACCATATATGGTAAAAGTTTTGTGACGCTTTCGTGGCTCCGCCACAACTTTATGCACCTAGATCGTATTGGTGAGGAAAAAATCTTAGTCGATGCGGAACGAGTAAGTATAACATTTAATGCTATTATTTATGTAATATATATTTTTATTTAGTTTAACGGATATACTTTTTTTATTATATGTTCAGGTTACTGCTTGCACCAGGGCCTATTTACTAGGTCTAATCAACAAAATTTTATTTTCAAACTCCGGATTTAGGACAAATTTACGTTTTTTACCTTTTCTGAAAAATCTGATAGAACCTACCCGTCATGCATGGGGAGCTTCTGTGTTGGCATATCTGTACAACTCCATGTCAAATTTTTGTGCATTTACTTCAGCTGATAAAAGACAAAAAATTTTGAATGGATGTATGACATTATTACAGGTATAAAATTTTTATATAAATTTATTTACTAAAAAAATATGTACACTTACATGATATATTTTATCAAGGTTTGGTCCTACGAGCACTTCAGTATCGGTAGGCCAGTCTTCCGTATTGATATCGAAGATGGTGTCTTCCCATCAGCTTTATGCTGGATGACGGCTGCAGCTGATCCAAATCGATGTGCTCACAAGGATATCGCAGTATATCGGAGCCAATTCGATTCACTTAGGTTTAACAAGGTAATTTTTTTATAGTGTCTTATATATTTTTTTGTATTTCATACAGTCAATATGTTTTACAATTTTGTAATGTCTTACAATATTGTTGACATAAAATAGGTAATTTTTTTACCGTACCGTCTTGGACAAAATCCTCTTGAGTTACAAACAACGGCCTTTGGATTGAGTCTACATAGATTTTTCATAATATTTCACGATAACATCATGTATCATCCAGCTGATCGTGTTATGCGACAGTTCTGGATGATACAACACATTCCTGATGAGCCACCATATTTCAATCGTGGTAAAAGCAATGCAACTACCAGAGCACGCATATTGATTCCTGGGTGAAATTTTGTAAACTCCCTCATTTATTTCTATAGATAGTCTGGTTATGGGTTAGAAAATTTTGGTTTAGCAGCAAGTATTTGAGGTTTAGAATTAAGATTTGCAGATGTCTGATTCTTTAATTAAACCCTTAGTGCGCCCTACCGTTGTTGCAATATTCGGAGCCCAACATTAGTCCAAAATTTCTAACTTATTGTTGCATTCTAGACTTGACACGCAAACTTAGGCGCTGGACTTTTTCGTCACTCAAAATCATAATCCCTTGTGCTCTAATTTAATTACACAACTTTCCGTAACCGAAATCTATTATTTAATCCCGTGTCTCGCACCTGTGTCGTTGCCATCAATTTTGAGACACCAACTCAACCCGTTGAGTCGGACCAATTAAAGGGTCCAAGACTGACACCAAGCCTACACCGTTCATGACCTTTGTGTCACTCCCAATTGAGGCCTCATGTGCCCCCATTTAATTTAAGAGCACATGACAATTTATTCCAATTAAATTGGGGATACCAACTTTGACTAATCCTATTTTTAATCCCAACTTAACCCAATGCCCCATGAATTAAGCCCATGCAAAACACACAACACCCCATCACCCTACAAAACTCCAAACACTAATTCTCTCATAAATTTTTTATCATTTCATGTGTCTGTGCAAATATCCAAATTTAAGGGGCTTATTTGCATATATTGTATTAGGTGTCATCACCTCATTGGTCCAAACCAATGAAGAAGCCTCACCCTCACTCTTTGACCGGTCAAGCCCATCCCCACTCTTTCTTTTGGATGCTCATGTTAAATCCTAGCCACCCATTTGAATAAACTTTCATCCTCACCACCCATCCCTCACACACACCCCTATAAAACATCTCCTCATACACACTTCCCCAAGCAGGCCCTAATCCCCACACTTGGGAAACCCCACCCCATTTCTCTCTCCTCCATCTACACAAACCCAACCGTATACTTCTTCTTCTCTTTTTCTTCTTCCTCTCCACTTCTTCTTCTTCAGGTGAACCACTTCACCCCGGCCAAGCTTTTTCCCCCCCCCGGCCAGCTTCTTCCCCACGACCGGCCAACCTCCACTCCGACCGAGCCTCCACCAGTCTCCAGCCGTACCACTCTTCACCACCGTGACCGCCATGAGCCCACCATCTCCAGCCGACCGGCCCCTCAACCCCGGTCGACATCACCCGCACCACCGCCATCACTTCCAGTCGGGTTTCCCCACTTCACTCAACAATACCACCACCACCACCCTTAGCCGTAGCACCACCTCCCTTAGCCCCCACGACCTCCCCCACAACCACCACACACCACCAGCACCTGTAAACCCCCAGATTTTGCAAGAAATTTAAACTTGGATTTTTTCGCAATTTTCTGGAATTTTCTAGGAATTTCCTGTAATTAAAATCAGGGTTTTTAAATATTAAATAATTTTTTATAGATAATAAATGATATTAAAATATTATGAAAATAATATTTTTGGGTGTAAAATGAAAAACTGGACTTAGGACAATTTTTCTAGAATTTATTGGGCCCCGGACCTATTTTAAAACACCTAAAAAAACTATTATTTATTTATTAAGTAATTATTTATTTATTTAATTGTTTATTTAATTATTAAATAAATTATAAACCCCGGCCCAGCCCGGCCCAACCTCACCCCGGCCCAACCCGTTTTTTTGCCTAGCGGGTCGGGCGGGTCTGCAAGACCCGAACCGCCACCCGACCCGAACCCGCTTCTTCTCCCACGACCCAGCCCAGCTGCCCGCAACCGCCGCTCCGCCCGCACTTTCCGCCGCCCCGCCCGGCCACGCGCCGCTCAGCCGGCCACGCACCCCCGCGACCTCCGCCAGCCACGCCACGTCGCCGCCTTGCCCGGCCCGCCGCTGCCCTATAAATCCCTCGCTCCCCTCCGGCCAGTTCACTCCCCACGACCACCACCTAGCACCGCCCCCTCGCCACACGCCGCCGCCGCCTCGCCCGCCTTCGCCAGGCCCGCCTCCCTGCGCCACCTCCGTCTCCGGCTGCCCCGCCCCATGGCTCCTCGACGACCGCCTCCGGCCTCCCCCACGAACAACAGCAGCCAGCAGCAGCGGTCGAGCTCGCCTCTGGCAGCCGCTGCCGGCCATCCCTGCGCGCCCCCGCCCTAGCCTCGACCGCCTCCTCCGCTGCCCGGGGTCGCCTCCGCCAGCCCAGCCTTCCTCCGGCCGGCCTCCCCTCGCCGCAATCCCCTAACCCTAACCCTAATTCCCAAATCAGACACGGACACGAGACAGGACACAGTGTCCGTGTCGTGTCGGACACGATTTTGCCCGGTTTTTGATCCCTGTTCAGGTGCGTGTATCTTCTTGCTCGTAGCTCCGTTTTCGATTCCGTGAATTGCTACGCGAAGCCTGTATGACCCTCTCGGTGCCCGGACAAACCGCTCGGGGCATCACGTCCTGTGGTGATCGCACACCGCGATCCAAAAACAGAAAAAACCAGACCCTGTTTCACCCCGGAACTGAGTTCGCCCCGCCAAACGGGACGACTTGGTCGCGCGCGGTCTTCACACCGACTTTTCTGGATTTCACCCTAACTTTGTGTACACACGTCAGATCGAGACGAAACTTGCGCCATCGGACTCGTAGCGATACGCTGGTCCTGTGAGCCAAGTTTGGTTCGATTCTGAGAACGTTGACGAAATCGCGTGTCGTGGGCCCCACAAGCCCCGCTCGACGGGCGATTTTGTGATCGGCTCATCGGAATCCAATTCTGAAAGTTCCGTTGGGTTCGTATCATCGTTCCTGACCTGTTGACACTAAGTTTGGTGAATTTGGAGACCTTTGACCCTGACACGTTTTTCGGTACAAAGCGGGCCCACCGGCGGACCCCGTTTTGGTCTGAAATTGTCGTTTTTGTCCTTGTCTCCAAATTGGACTCAAGGACAGGCGTTTCTAGCTATTTGATATCTTCTGAGCATGATGGTAATATTTATTTCAGCATCTTGACTCATCTCTGGAAATTTCCCCGAGACATAACTGTAATTGGATCCAAACAACAGGCAAGTACCTGCACTTCAAGCTTGATCTTCATATTGTGATAATTAGTTCCTTGCTTTACTGGTACCATTGGATGTTTACACGTAGTGTTAGAATCTGGATTTCATGTCTTGAATATTGGAATTCATGTCTTGCTTTTCGTGTCGGGTGGGAGAATACTAGGAGGCATGTAGTTTACCCTTCCCCCTATTGTTTAATAGCTGTTGGTACAAGACTGTCCATCAGCCGGATCTCGATTATATTGTTTAATAGCCGCCTAGGACGGCCAGATTAGCCTTCTAAACCCCTACATGCCAACTAGATATTCTAAAATAAACACAAGTTCACACACATAGCTTTTGTCTTGTTATAATTCTTGTTGGTTGTTGTAGTTTCATTTTCCTGTCTCATATTATTCCTGCTTTCTCATATTCCTGTTTATAGCATTAACTCCTAGTATTGTTGTTTCTTCTATGCATATTCTCAATATGATACTCAGTCAGTTTCTTTTCTAATTGTCATAAATATTTAGGTTTAATCTTGTTGTGCATTGTGTACTTTGCTCCTTTCCTGACTGGATCCGTTGTTTAGGCGATGATGAGAACCTTGCCCCCACCCCTATGGCATAGCAGGTGATACATCTGAGGAGCCTGTTCCTACTCAGGAGACTACTTTTGAGGAGTAGTAGCCAGTTAGCTAGTATTTCCTTTCAGCACAGTAATCGGGTTTGTCCCCGATTTATCTTCTGGATTCTGTATTAAACCATGGATTTGTATATCACATTTTGTCTTATGAAATCATAGTATTCCTATTTTCTGTTATTTTTCTTGTCTATTTACTTTACTGTGGATGAGATAGATTCTAAATTACCTGTGAATATGACCTAGACAGCGTACTACCGCCGACACTGCGGCGTAGGCTGGACGTGCCCACGCACTCGTGCCCGAATGTCCGGGTGCGGGTCGTGACAGCACCACCCCACACCACCACCAGCACCACCCGTCGACCCGCATCATCACCATCTTCATCATCAACTTCACCATCTTCACCATCCTCACCATCATCAACATTACCACCATCAATACCCCCACGACCCCCCTCCGGCCGAGCACCACCACGACCCCCCTCCGGCCAGAGACGGTGTCACGCCCCAGTCCCAAAATGACGAGGGACTGGAGAGGCGTGGCAATGGCCAGCAGCACGCACCGATGGACAACCCAATTTAATGGATCCATCAGGGCATGCTTAAGCTGTAGTCTAGCAGTAAGGTGTTACAGTCTCAGGTATTTCTAATCTCATCCACAGATAACACAGATTGAAGCCAGAAATAATGTAATGAAACTAAATATGCAATATGAAATAAGGTTATCTCGGGAACACAAATCCGAGAATTTAGTTTATTACATTTAAGGAAAAGACAGGAAATAAAATGCTGGAAAATGTAAATACTGTGTGGATGTAGCCGGTGCTCAAGAGAAGTCTTCGGCCACTATCTCGTCCTGTGTTCCTGGTTCTGTTCCGAGGAGTGCTCCGGTACCGTACACTTCTGGGTAGTTCTCTTCAGCTGTACCTGGGGACATCATCCATTCCAGGTCCTCAGGGGACATAGCAAGGTACAGAAAAACTCAAGCCAAATGAATATCAGTGCAGCAATCAGATAATTCAGCAGGGTAAACTAAGTAACCAGCTATGTGATATGCAATATGAGAGCAGCACTAGAACTCAGGCCGAAGCCACTACAAGCTCTGTGTCGGGGAGCCGGTAGCAGCAATAACTATGATTTACACTATGATATAAACTATGTTTTATATATATATAATATCAGCCTGTAGTCTGTGTGTCTCTCCCCACCCAATGTAATCGCACGTCTCATGTCCATGACACCCATAATCATAACTAATGCAGTAAGTCTGATAGCTATGAATCATTGTCTAAGAATGTAACGTCTATGTCATCAACATGCAACCTATACAGAATCACCTTGAATGTCTCAGGAAGACTCTGTCTCATGAAATAGTGTCAAGTGTCCTGGGTTCTGGTGTACTTGATAGGACAAGTACGAGAATTATAGGGTCTCGATATCCATGTCTATGTGACGTTACACAACCCCGCGTACGGAGTTGGCACCCGACTATGATCGGACACTAAGCACGTCACACGTTCCCTAGGTCAAGCAGTTAAAACAAGTTTATATTTTAATTCACATAAAAACAAGTAAAATACTTTGTCAAGGATTACTGAGATTTGGCAAGCTTTAATTGTCCTTTATTGCATAATTAAGTCCAGAAAATAATTAGCAAGCTGCAGAGTTTGGCAAGGTACACTTGCCTGTGGTTATGTTTACGGCTCTGACTTCGGCGGGAATTGCAGGCGGTACTCCGGTTGCTGAAACAAACATCACCATCAGATCCAGAAAATATCAATCAGCTAGAAACGCCTGTCCTTGAGTCCAATTTGGAGACAAGGGCAAAAACGGCAGTTTCGGGCCAAAACGGGGTCCACCGGTGGGCCCGCTTTGCACCGAAAAACGTGTCAGGGTCAACGGTCTCCAAATTCACCAAACTCAGTGTCAACAGGTCAGGAACGCTGATACGAACCCAACGGAACTTCCAGAATTGGATTCCGATGAGCCGAACACAAAATCGCCCGTCGAGCGGGGCCTGTGGGGCCCACGACACGCGATTTCGTCAACGTTCTCAGAATCGAACCAAACTTGACCCACAGGACCAGCGTATCGCTACGAGTCCGATGGCGCAAGTTTCGTTTCAATCCGACGTGTGTACACAAAGTTAGGGTGAATTGCAGAAAAGACGGATACGGGGCGATGTCCGCGGATACGCGTTGATTCCGGTGTGCACGCACACCCAAATCGACTTCCGCGAAAACCCACACGTCCGTATCGACGAGGCGCACGTATCTGTGAAGACCGCGCGCGACCAAGTCGTCCCGTTTGGCGGGGCGGACTCGGTTCCGGGGTGAAACAGGGTCTGGGTTTTTCCTGTTTTTGGATCGCGGTGTGCGATCGCCACAGGCCGCGATGCCTCGAACAGTTTGTCCGGACACCGAGAGGGTCATACCGGCTTCGCAACGCAATTTGCGGAATCGAAAACGGAGCTACGAGCAAAAAGTTATGCATACCTGAACCGGGCTGAATAATTGAGAATTCGTCGTGTCCGACTCGACACGGACACTGTATCCTGTGTCCGTGTCCGACACAGAAAAGAAAATTGGGGATTAGGGCTTGCTGAGTTCGGCGGCGGCCGGCGGAGTGCTGAGCGGCGCTGTTGGGGGCCGACCGGGGCTGGGCGGCTGCGCCGTCGACGTCGGGGTCGAGGGCGGCTCGGCGTCCGGCGGAGCTGCCGTCGGCCACTGGGACGAAGGAGCAGGGGAGGGAAGGGAGGAGGCTGGGGTGGTCGGCACGTGGCGGAGCTGGGTGGTGTTCGGGGGAGAAGGGCGGTGGCGCGGCGTCGTCCGGCGAGGAGGATATGGCGGTGGCGCAGCGTCGTGGCGGCGAGGGCTCGTCGCGGTGGCGCTAGGGTTCAGGGGAGCTCGGGGTTGGGGGAGGAAGTGGGCGGAGCTAGGGCATTTATAGGGCCGGTCGGGGGCGAGGGTGAGGCCGAGTCTCCGGGGCGACGTGGCCGCGGGAGCCGGGGGAAAGGCGGACGTGGCCGCGCGTTTTCCGGCGCCGGCGGGGGTCTCGGGGGTGACTGGGTCGTGGGACAGGGGAGGTGGAGCGGGTCGGGTCGGGCGGCGGGCTCCGGGTGAGCGGACCCGCCCGACCCGCTAGGGGTTGGAGGCTGGGCCGGGCTAGCCTAATGGGCTCGGCCCATTGGGCTGGGCCCAAACCAAAAAATAAAATAATAATAATAAACATTTAATAAATAAATAAATAATTAAATAATTAAATAAATAGTTTTTAGGTATTTAAAAAATAGGTCCGGGGTCCGATAAATTCCAGAAAAATTGCCCTAAGTCCAGTTTTTCATTTTACGCCCAAAAATATTATTTTCATAATATTTTAATATTATTTAATATCATTTAAAAATCATTTAAAAATTAAAACCCTGCTTTTAAATTGCAGAAAAATCCCAGAAAATTCCAGAAAATTGTGAAAAATCCAGTTTTGAAAATTTTGAAAAAATCAGGGGGTTTACAATCTACCCCCCTTAAGAAGATTGCGTCCTCGCAATCAAAGAATAACCGGTCAACAGAGATGACGCGGTCGCAAGCATCGTTTGAAAATACATCACAAGATACTTAGGGAAGTACCGTTTCCCTAAAAACTGAAAGCTTACACTTTCCAGGAAAATCTAGTTAAAATTTTAACTTTTATGAAAATCAGGTTATTATTAACAAGTTGCAATTTTCTAGGTTGGGGCTGAGGTCACGAACCAAGAGGCACGAGCTACAACAAGACTAGAAACGGAAAAACTACGAATCACTTACTCGCATCGGCGTCCTGCACAGTCAGCGCATAAGCTTGTCCTCGTCCTTGAGGTAGGTTCCTCTGCTGCTGTTGGGCTTGCTGGAAGAGTGTCGCCTGAGGTGCCAGAGGTGGCCTCGGTGCTGGTGTAGCTGGTTGGTTTGCCCTTGCTGCTCCATCTCGATGCTGAGGACAGTCATTGGCTATGTGCTGATTGGTGCCGCAAATCAGGCACAATCCCAACTTACGTCTGCAGTCTCTCTCGACATGGCCTACCTTGCCGCAGTAGTGACAGGTAGGAAGGGTCTGAGAAGCTGTCCTGGGTGGCTGGAGCGTGTGAGATCTCTTTGCAGATTCTCCTGGTGATGCTCTGTCTGGTGCTGAGGTGATTGGCCGCTTGTGGCGCGACTCCCTCCTGGTGACGCGTTCCATGCGTCGGGCGGCAGCGAGAACGTCTGAGTAGGAGGTAGGTGCGACGGATCCGATGAGTCTCTGTAGCTCGAAGTTCAGTCCGTCGAAGAATTTCTCGGCCTTCTCTTCCTCTGTCGGGATCAGGGTGGGGGCGAAGCGGCTCAGACGAATAAATTCTGCGTTGTATTCTTCCACCGTCATAGAGTCCTGAGTGAGGCGATTGAATTTGTCCCGCAGTTCTGACCGAGCGATGGAAGGAATGTACATCTCCTGGAAGAGTCTGGAGAACTCCTCCCAAGTGACTCGGTCTGGTCCGAGTCGCGTCTCCTCAGACAACCACCAGTGGTGCGCGTTGCCTGTCAATTGCATTCGGACGGCAGTCATCCAGCGTTCCCGTGGAAGCTCAGCTGCTTCAAGTTGATGCCGTATGTTGGTGAGCCACTCATGAACTTCGGTGGGTTCCTCTTTTCCAGAAAAGGTGCGGGGCTTCAGTTGGCGGAAGTCAGTGATTGAGCCTGTAGTTGGCCGTCGGGCTGGTAGGTTGGCCTGCTCCAGTACAGTTACGATGCTGTCCCTCCAGAAATTGGCTTCGCGACGCTGAGCCTCGTGTTGGACTTGTTGCTGCGCTTGCATCATCGCGTAGATCATTTGGAATATCTGCTGCCCGTCAATTGACTGTCCTTGTGGGAGTACGGGCGTTGGTGGGACGAACTGCGGCGGAGGTGGGATGTCATCGCGCCGGAATCGGGAGGTAGGTTGACCTGCCTGCTGGCTCTGTTGAGTTGGTGGAACTCCTTCGACTGGTGTCACTTCGTCGTCATAGGTGACACCTGTAGCTTGGGGTGTTCCGACTGGAGTCTCGTTGCATTCTTGTGGGTCCATCTTCCTGTATCAAAATAACCAATTAGAGGCGCACAGGAATCAAGGCAAGATGCAAGTAAATTATTTGAAGTCGATATAGAGATCAAGAACGATTCAAGCAAGTGGATGAGATCCTAAAACTTATCCTAGTTTTATTGCAGGCCTGTTCGGTCCCTAAGTTGAAACCGAACAATTTAGTCGTTGACCTGCATGGGCCACCACAAAAACCATGTCACGCCCCAGTCCCAAAATGACGAGGGACTGGAGAGGCGTGGCAATGGCCAGCAGCACGCACCGATGGACAACCCAATTTAATGGATCCATCAGGGCATGCTTAAGCTGTAGTCTAGCAGTAAGGTGTTACAGTCTCAGGTATTTCTAATCTCATCCACAGATAACACAGATTGAAGCCAGAAATAATGTAATGAAACTAAATATGCAATATGAAATAAGGTTATCTCGGGAACACAAATCCGAGAATTTAGTTTATTACATTTAAGGAAAAGACAGGAAATAAAATGCTGGAAAATGTAAATACTGTGTGGATGTAGCCGGTGCTCAAGAGAAGTCTTCGGCCACTATCTCGTCCTGTGTTCCTGGTTCTGTTCCGAGGAGTGCTCCGGTACCGTACACTTCTGGGTAGTTCTCTTCAGCTGTACCTGGGGACATCATCCATTCCAGGTCCTCAGGGGACATAGCAAGGTACAGAAAAACTCAAGCCAAATGAATATCAGTGCAGCAATCAGATAATTCAGCAGGGTAAACTAAGTAACCAGCTATGTGATATGCAATATGAGAGCAGCACTAGAACTCAGGCCGAAGCCACTACAAGCTCTGTGTCGGGGAGCCGGTAGCAGCAATAACTATGATTTACACTATGATATAAACTATGTTTTATATATATATATATAATATCAGCCTGTAGTCTGTGTGTCTCTCCCCACCCAATGTAATCGCACGTCTCATGTCCATGACACGCATAATCATAACTAATGCAGTAAGTCTGATAGCTATGAATCATTGTCTAAGAATGTAACGTCTATGTCATCAACATGCAACCTATACAGAATCACCTTGAATGTCTCAGGAAGACTCTGTCTCATGAAATAGTGTCAAGTGTCCTGGGTTCTGGTGTACTTGATAGGACAAGTACGAGAATTATAGGGTCTCGATATCCATGTCTATGTGACGTTACACAACCCCGCGTACGGAGTTGGCACCCGACTATGATCGGACACTAAGCACGTCACACGTTCCCTAGGTCAAGCAGTTAAAACAAGTTTATATTTTAATTCACATAAAAACAAGTAAAATACTTTGTCAAGGATTACTGAGATTTGGCAAGCTTTAATTGTCCTTTATTGCATAATTAAGTCCAGAAAATAATTAGCAAGCTGCAGAGTTTGGCAAGGTACACTTGCCTGTGGTTATGTTTACGGCTCTGACTTCGGCGGGAATTGCAGGCGGTACTCCGGTTGCTGAAACAAACATCACCATCAGATCCAGAAAATATCAATCAGCTAGAAACGCCTGTCCTTGAGTCCAATTTGGAGACAAGGGCAAAAACGGCAGTTTCGGGCCAAAACGGGGTCCACCGGTGGGCCCGCTTTGCACCGAAAAACGTGTCAGGGTCAACGATCTCCAAATTCACCAAACTCAGTGTCAACAGGTCAGGAACGCTGATACGAACCCAACGGAACTTCCAGAATTGGATTCCGATGAGCCGAACACAAAATCGCCCGTCGAGCGGGGCCTGTGGGGCCCACGACACGCGATTTCGTCAACGTTCTCAGAATCGAACCAAACTTGACCCACAGGACCAGCGTATCGCTACGAGTCCGATGGCGCAAGTTTCGTTTCAATCCGACGTGTGTACACAAAGTTAGGGTGAATTGCAGAAAAGACGGATACGGGGCGATGTCCGCGGATACGCGTTGATTCCGGTGTGCACGCACACCCAAATCGACTTCCGCGAAAACCCACACGTCCGTATCGACGAGGCGCACGTATCTGTGAAGACCGCGCGCGACCAAGTCGTCCCGTTTGGCGGGGCGGACTCGGTTCCGGGGTGAAACAGGGTCTGGGTTTTTCCTGTTTTTGGATCGCGGTGTGCGATCGCCACAGGCCGCGATGCCTCGAACAGTTTGTCCGGACACCGAGAGGGTCATACCGGCTTCGCAACGCAATTTGCGGAATCGAAAACGGAGCTACGAGCAAAAAGTTATGCATACCTGAACCGGGCTGAATAATTGAGAATTCGTCGTGTCCGACTCGACACAGACACTGTATCCTGTGTCCGTGTCCGACACAGAAAAGAAAATTGGGGATTAGGGCTTGCTGAGTTCGGCGGCGGCCGGCGGAGTGCTGAGCGGCGCTGTTGGGGGCCGACCGGGGCTGGGCGGCTGCGCCGTCGACGTCGGGGTCGAGGGCGGCTCGGCGTCCGGCGGAGCTGCCGTCGGCCACTGGGACGAAGGAGCAGGGGAGGGAAGGGAGGAGGCTGGGGTGGTCGGCACGTGGCGGAGCTGGGTGGTGTTCGGGGGAGAAGGGCGGTGGCGCGGCGTCGTCCGGCGAGGAGGATATGGCGGTGGCGCAGCGTCGTGGCGGCGAGGGCTCGTCGCGGTGGCGCTAGGGTTCAGGGGAGCTCGGGGTTGGGGGAGGAAGTGGGCGGAGCTAGGGCATTTATAGGGCCGGTCGGGGGCGAGGGTGAGGCCGAGTCTCCGGGGCGACGTGGCCGCGGGAGCCGGGGGAAAGGCGGACGTGGCCGCGCGTTTTCCGGCGCCGGCGGGGGTCTCGGGGGTGACTGGGTCGTGGGACAGGGGAGGTGGAGCGGGTCGGGTCGGGCGGCGGGCTCCGGGTGAGCGGACCCGCCCGACCCGCTAGGGGTTGGAGGCTGGGCCGGGCTAGCCTAATGGGCTCGGCCCATTGGGCTGGGCCCAAACCAAAAAATAAAATAATAATAATAAACATTTAATAAATAAATAAATAATTAAATAATTAAATAAATAGTTTTTAGGTATTTAAAAAATAGGTCCGGGGTCCGATAAATTCCAGAAAAATTGCCCTAAGTCCAGTTTTTCATTTTACGCCCAAAAATATTATTTTCATAATATTTTAATATTATTTAATATCATTTAAAAATCATTTAAAAATTAAAACCCTGCTTTTAAATTGCAGAAAAATCCCAGAAAATTCCAGAAAATTGTGAAAAATCCAGTTTTGAAAATTTTGAAAAAATCAGGGGGTTTACAGACGGCCACCGGACCTCGCCGCCAAGGTGAATACTCTCACCCCTCCCCTTGTGTATTTGTATGTTGTTTATGGGTTGCATGGAACTTAGCTAGGGCTATGGATAATACATGAGTTTTTGTTGAATGCATGTTATAACATGCATTTGATGGTTTGTGAATTTATTGATATTAAGGAAATGATGTTATAGAATATATACATTGAGGCTTGAGAATTATAGGTATATTGAGAGTAGGGTTGCATATATGCTAGGCATGATGATTTAGGGTGCTGCTATAATAAATTTATGCATTTTGATCATTGTGATGAGCAGATTAAATTGTTACTGAGAAATAATACTGAATTTGGTCGAGGAGTAGTTTTAAGGAGAATGATAGATGATTGTATATAATTGAGGGTTTAAATAAATAAATAAATTATTTACTTCGAGGATGATAGTAAATGTACATGTTAACGTCCGTGAACACTGAGGTGAAATCTGAGGATTAATCATACATGAAATAATGATAAACACCGGGAGGAATATAGTAGGATGGAGGATTTGTTTGATGATTATGTACCGATGATTAATTGGATTAGATGTAATATACCCTTAGTCAACCTTGATCAACCATGTAGCTTCGTGTCCATGTGAGTTGTTACTGAGTTTGAACATATGTTAGACCTGTGTCACATCTTATTTCAGTTTCGTGATAGTTTATTGATTGAGCTTGTATCTCGACTCTAGGTACTACGGGACCTGCGGACTTGGACGTTGTACCGGATCCCCACCTTCAGCAGCCGGACCCAGACAAGTGTACCTTGCCACCCTGTATTTCAGTTACCAGATATTTATTATTTTATTATATGCATTGTGCGCGAGTTTGATTAGAATCGTTACTCTGCGTCCGGGTCAAAACCGGGTGCAGACGTTCGTCGGTAACGTCTGGTAACGAGTGATAGATGTTCGCAACACCTTGATGTACGTACTTGTGTATATCATAACCCTAGGACACGTCCATACACTGTTATCGTGCCAGATTTCCTGTATCCTGATACTGACATCATGACCGGAGACTGGGACGACCTTAGGGTCGCGTCTGTTGATAGTTATTTATGTGTGACGAGACTGTTAGATAGAGGTTCAGGTTCAACGCACAATCGTTGACCGCTTGGGATGGGAAAGACAGTTACTAGACGTTTGGGCTCCTCTGCACGCGCTTATATATATGTATATGTACTATTTTTGTAATGATCTTGTATCTAGAGTAGTTGTATCACCCGTGTGACTCTTTGCCCGGAGCTGCGGTACGTCCCGTGTGTTTCCGTGTCCGGAGCTACGATTTTATTTTGGACAGCCCACGCGTCGAACATTATCTTCAAACTGTGTCTCACTTAGTTGGTTATGCTAGATTACACCAGCGTTGCACTTGTTTCTTTCTGTTATACTATGGCTTGTTGTATTTTCGTACCTTGCTTCGTCCCTCGGAGGACCTGGTCCCCTGCCAGTTTTGCAGCATAAATGATCACGGAGTCCTTGGAGTTGCTGAAGGAGTTGCTTGTCGTGCGGGCATTGGTACCAGGTACTCATATCACTTCTACCGGCGTTATGGTTACTTTATTCATATTGTATTCATCTGCTGTTGTAGCCTAGTTTTTATAGACTCATATTTCTTCTCGAGTCTATTCGAGTTTGTGTGTTATTGGGCGGCCGACTTTAGCACATGCAGCTCTTTCTTGTATGATTAGCAATGGGGGGGGGAGGGGGTAAATATATATAACAATGAAAAAAATGCTAGATCAAGGACATTTTAGAATGATATAAACAAAAGTTTCCACTTGCATTACTGATTCCAAATCTCACACACACACACACACACATATAAATAGAGAGAGAGAGAGAGAGAGAGAGAGAGAGAGAGAGAGTAGTGCTCTAGAACCATCCGGGTGGTTCAATATAATAAAACCGTCCTATATTACATAGGTTGGATTGGAATTGAGTAGCTGAGATTAAAAAGTGGCAGGATCTACACATTTTAATCTCAACCATGCAAACAAAATCCAACACATGATACACCGAATGGTTTCATAATATGTAACCACCCGGATGATTTTAGAACATTTGTGTGTGTGTGTGTGTATATATATATATATATATATATATATATATATATATATATATGTTTCGGTCATTTTTTTTAATCTAAAAATGCATATGCATTCCATATATAAAATCATTATTACTCAATGAGATAAAACAACTTAAAAGTTAGGTTTGGCTTCCATTTTTCCCCCTCTTTTGCCATCGGAAAAAATCTATTAAGGGAAACTTTTCTTTGAAGAATAAGACTCCAACTCCTATATGGCAACCAAAACTTTTATAATTATATTTTTAATTAATTATTATCTTATGATGTGAATATTATAAAGGTGTTTGCAGGCAATGCAGCCTGGTGCCACTGAAACAATGCAACTGGTGCCACACATCACTGTTTGTGTTTTGAACCTTGCAGGCTGCGTTTGAGTCCTTCAAATTGCTTGCTGTATCTAATTATAAGAAAACCTTGCAAGGAACTGAAGATCCATTGGTCAAGTTTTTGTTTTTCTCTGTCCTCTATGGCATAACTCTAAATAATGTTAAAATCTGATTTTCTTCAACTTAATTCTACCATGATATTTCCTACAAAAATAATAATACTCAAAGTTCAATTATGGATGAAAATTATGCCTAGTGCAGATGTTATTAAAGAAAGAACAAGAGAATAAAAAGTGGCTGAGGGAAGAACTCTATACTTTGAACATACTCAACATCACAATATAACAGAGTATTTTTGAAAAAATGCAGCATGACAAAAATCTATTGTATATGATACAACCACAAGTACTACAGGAAGAGAGCAATATATGAACATGTGGTGCAATATAGTTCCTTTTTACATATAAAGTATATTAGAGGGTATCCCAGAATATCTAGCTTAACATTCTGATCAAAAGCAAGAACAACATAGACATGTTTGATGAACTAAAACATGTTTGGTAAAACATCTAAGAGGATTTTAGCAAGAGAAGGAAAAAAGAAAGAGATTTTGTGCTTCAACAATATTATCTATAGCATTGCAAGAGAATCCAGTATCAGTCAAAGACCACAGATTGAATAATTCGTCCAACTCAACAGTTAAACTCACTTATGGTAGTGTATCTAATCAGATTTCACTAACACCAGGATATTAAGGTAGAGAAAAGAGGAAACCAATATCCATAGAGGAAGCACCATTGGCTCAATCACCAACACAAATACCCTTACTATCGCAGCATCAGATCTTTGAGGCAAATGCTTGACCTTCACTCTTTAGTTGTTCTAAGTCATTCACTAATGGTTGTAGCATAGCGACCTTTGCAATTGCTTTGTTTTCCTCTGGGGAGCCAGCTTCCAAGAAAGCCCCAACCACCTTTCCATCTTTGATCCAGTAAGAACTAAACTTAAGCGGATGTAGGATCGTTGTCACCAAAGAGAACCGTGTCGCCAACATTGCCACCATAGAATTGCCTTGACAGATTGAAGGCACGTGAGTAGAAGTAAGGAAGATAGTCATACTGCTCGATCTCTTTGCCCTCCTCACTAGCCTTAATTGCCTGTAAGAGAAGAAAAGCTCAGCAACACTCACATATATAACAATATTGTGCACCTGAAAAATTCTCACATAACTATAATGTTGTAGACTTACCTTCACTGCTTGCTCTGCTGATTTTCTGGAATGATCAACATGTTCAACTCTCCTCAACTCATTATACAACTTCAAAGGAAAGGTGGCGACATCACCAATAGCATAGACACCGGGTACACTTGTTTTGAAGAATGCATCAGTCTGAAACCAAGAATGGCAAAAAAAAAAAAATGTAGACAGATTCTCACACTTTTACAAATTACTGTACATCAGTAGGCATGCAATGCCAACTACTAACAAGTGCATGCATTGTTATTGTGAGTCATTAAAGATCGTGATCCTTATTTGTTCACTCGGTTGGAAAATCCATGAAGCACAGTAATGCATCAAAAAGTACAGAAACAAGAATGAAATAGTTATCCTATACTTTTCTGCATGCTGCCATTATCTGCCAGCATTAACAACTAACATGGAAATACAAGCAAAGTGAACTGTTTTTGCAAATAGAAAAGAGGTGAGCTCATAATTCTGAAGAGTTCGCATAACTGGAATGGATAAAGTGAATCAGAGAATTGTGAGGCCATGTCTTTCTCCCAAGTACATTAACATTATCCTCATCATATGTTACATAAGTGCAAGGGGTAATTGGATGAAAATATATAGTACTACCTAAGTGACTCTTGATTACCCATTTGTATAAATCTTTAGGCCAGTAACAAATAAGCTGGCTTTCTTATGTGCATATATTTGGGAGATAAAAACAGAAACAACGAAGAAACACTTGGTTCTGACCTTGATTCCACCTTTCTCTTCTTCGACTTGGCCCTTAAAAAGTGTTGCAAGTGGTCTTCCCCCAACACCAACAACAACAATATCAGCATCGGGAACTCTTCCATCCTTCAATTTCAATGCTGTGACCTGGCAAAAATAAAGGGAAAAAACTCATCTAAGTTCTCAAAAGTAAGTTTCTTATATATATATATATATATATATATATATATATAGAGAGAGAGAGAGAGAGAGAGAGAATATTGGTTTTCCCATGGGATCATAAACATACATCACCATTAGCATCAGAATCAAATCCAACACCTACAGTTCTCTTGATTATTTTAATTCCCTTATTCGCATAATAGCCCTCATGAAAAGCAGCAATTCCTGAAGTAAAAAGCCGAGGCACTGCAAGAACAAGGGCATAAATTGTTGTATCATTATTCAGAAATTATTTAGTTTGAGAATTTAGGCTTTGCTATAACATTATTCAGAAATTACAGGTGATCAATAATACCAAGCTTACATAATAAATTGTTGTAGCATAATTGCAAGAGATAGGAATATAATTTAAGACTGTTTGAAATTGCAGCAGTTTAAGGAAAGGAAAACTTACTGCACCAAGGTTCTGGGTAAACCATTGTGACATCAAGATCATTAATTTTAAGAGCAGCACCCAGTTCAAGACCAATGTATCCTCCTCCAACAATCACAGCTTTTCCATTCTTCTTCGCATGTATAGCTGCCACAAGCTTATCAGCATCATCAATCTCCCTCAGATAAAATATGTTGTTGGCATCTGCTCCTTGGACGCCAAAGTCACTAAGTTTTATAACCTGCATAGATTGAGGAGTACAAAATTGGAAGGGATGCATTAGCCATAACATTTCATTTTAGAAAGGAGTCAGTTGGTGAATAGTCGTGCATTGTAGCAGAAACACTGTATAATGACAAGAAGCCTGAGACTTAAAGAATAATATAATAATGTCATCAATTAGGTAATTAACAGTGGAACCAAGCCAAAGGAAAATGCAGACAAGTCTTTTTTTAAGAAAATTATTGCAAAACATCATATCTAGACATGCTGTGGAACCAGTAGCAATGATCAGGTTGTCATATGTGAAAGTTGTACCAGCTGCAATAGTAAGAGTCTTAGAAGGAACGTCTGCTTTCACAATTTCTGTGCTGAGTATCAACTCTATGCCTGCCGGTAGTAACAACTAAATAGAGGTGACTAATCACAAATAGGGGAACTAATTTTATATATTATGTTACAATCACTTATTTGATTGAATTAAGCATGTACAAAACGTTGTGAACTGCAAAATGGCCAGTTTTACTACTCATAGATAGTAGATATTGCGATATGGAATAGTCACAAAAGCATCAATATGAAACATTGAAAAAGATGCAATCACCTTTTTCCGTATACCATTCAGGAAGTCGTCTCTCGCCTCCACTTCCAACACATACATGAAAACCCGGAAGTCTTGCAGAGCCTGAAAAACATAAAGTCAATAAGGGAACTTTAGGAAGAACTACAAAACTTTGATATTTAAAAAGAAAATTGTTCATGAAGCAAAGCTATCACTTGGTCAAAAGATGAGTCTTGAATGCAAAAAAACATATCATATGTAGTAAATTTGGTAATGTATGAAACTAAACTTAACCAATTATCAAGTTTGCCTTAATATAATTTAAAAATAAAGAAGAGGAACTTTGAAGGAATAATATCTTAAATGAAACTATCATCTGATTTATCGAACTTAGCAAAAGACAAGAAAATGTAGCACACTGCTATTCAGTCACGCAATCTCATTAGGGCATACATAATAATCATTATGAAGTAACATCAAGGAAACATTAAAACTTAAAAGCTAATAGGTGCCAACAATGCATACTGTATTCAATTTCCAAACTAATCAAGGGAGGGAACACCCTGACATTCATGAAGAACAAGTAAAGGCGCATTGTAGACTCGCTGAACTGGAGATAATAGTAGTATATTATTTCCAGTATGTAAAATTCACAAAATACAAACAGTAAATACTCCAGACGACAAGTGCAATACCTTCTTATTCTAGATTTCTATATGTTAGCACTTTGGCAAACTATATCAACAAGTAAAAAAGAAGGAGCATTCTCTGACAGGATTGTTGTGTAGTAGTAATATAATGGAAATGAGACCTAATAATGCTTCTATCAATAAACATACCAACAATTTCATGTCAAAGTATTATGATATATTAAGAAACTTGTAGTCATGTAGAATATATTGCATGCCATACCCTCGGGAAAAAGGTAAGCCTTGCTAAGTGCTGGTCGTTCATAAGGAGCTACCTGGAAAGTCAAGCAAATATAGAAATGTTGGAGAGCAAATGTATTGAGAAGTGCAAGAAAATAATAATGTAGTACTGTTAACCAATCATAAATATCAAGTGTCAAAACTTTGAACAAGCTCCAAAGTAAAATCTGAAGAAAAACAAATAAAACCTACATAATTAGAAACTGATTTGATGGCATATTTCATACTAAATATTTGGAACTGCCGTGATGTCGTTGAATCAAAGTGGGAACATTGTTAATAAGAGGGGGTGCATCGTCTCTTTGTAGTGGTTTGTTTTTGTTATAAAATTTTCATCTTGGGGAAGAAGACCTTTAGAGAAGCTAACCAATAAAACAAGAAGTGTCAGAAATGACAGTGAAAATGGCCTAGAAAGGGAACCAAAGTGAAAAATTGGCACACACTCTTGGATATTGAGGATGGCATTTTCCATAGTGCCATCAATGGATTGGAGGGGGTATTTTTTTTTTTTATCTGAAAAAGATGATACTATATATTTGATATCATCAACTTACGGGATAGAGTTAATACGTTGTGTATCTCCCAAGTTTTTAAAGAAAATGTAGCATAGGCAAAGACACATTACTTGATAGAGACAAGAATTACTCTCTTGTTCACAGATAAGAATAAACTATTCAAGATACAGAGTCGATAGACGACAAACCACAGATATGGCCCTGATTTTGGCGTGTCCAATATTTTAGAGATCCATGTCATGCCCAATACAGGACATCAAATTTTGAGTATCAATCCTTATTTCCTAGAAATTACTTAACACAGCATCCTTGATTTCTGATTTCATACTACACTAGACTAGACTACATCAATGCTAAATAGCAACTGAAGAAAATATATATAATTTATGCAACAAAATAAAATAGACATACAGCCTCTTTGGATATGATTGCCAATTCGCCTGCATTCAATCCGAGCTTCACAAACTCCCTAGCCGCATATCCCTTCAATCATCAAAAGTAAGTACATCATCATTAATTAATTCAGAATTTTTAACATATAGACAACAAATTCACAATTGAACTCTAAAGCTTAGAAAATCAGTCATCGAATCGATGATCCGATCTCCAACTTAAATATTGTTCAAGCGAAAAAAATACCAAAAAATGTTCAGAAAAAAGAGAGAGAAGGCGATCGGATCAGAAACTCACCGCTGAAACTCCTCCACTGGCGATCACGTATTTGAAGTGCTTCGACGCCATGATCGAGAAGGAACTTAATCAATGGAAGAAAAAAGAAAAACTTAAACTTTTGTGTGTATATATATATATATTATATATATATATATATATATACAGAGAGAGAGAGAGAGAGAGAGAGAGAGAGAGAGAGAGAGTTGGCCGTCGTCAGCCGTCCGATGGGTCCTGCAATGTGTATTAGAACACGTGGCAGATCCTCGGTCGTTTCTTACCATGGTTGAGGTGGTTGGCTGCTGTACTGTATGGAGTCTGGAAATTCATTTTAAATAATTAGTGGAAGCTAAATGTTTTTTTTTTAATGTGATCCAACATTTCACACGAACATTTTTTTGTCGTTTCAAGTATTGTGAGCCCACTGTCCTCCCTAGGGGTGAGCAACGGTTCGGTTCGGTCCAAACCGGACCGAAATATTAAAAACCGAACATAAACCGAACCGACATAGTGAAGAACCGAACCGGACCGCAATATCTCAAAACCGAAATAAACCGAACCGAAAAATTTCGGTTCGGTTATTTAAGTTATTCGGTTTATGGGCCTTTGTGTAATGGGCCGGGACTGTTAATTTTACAACGAAAAAAATGGCCGAATTTAGCGGCCCAACTAATAAAATTATCTTTGGCCCATCCAATATATTGTTGTTTGGCCCATTTTACAACAAATAAGTCCAAATCCAACCTGGGCAATCAAATATACAAACCAAATTTCAATTAAAAAAAATTTGAAGCAAAAAATTATAACAAAACAAAGTGTACACAGTAGACTACACAGTCACACACAGTGCCAGACTGCCAGTTATGATATTGTACAAAAAAAATGAAAAAATGTACACACAAAACAAAATATACACACAAAACAAATGAAATCTTGTTCCCAGTTTAGATAAAAAAAAATTACAACAATGAAATGCAGCTGAGATTTAATTCCTAAGCCCTCCAATTTCAAACTGGTGCTCATCTCACTGAATCTCATATCTTCCCCTGAAGAACAACAACACAATGAAATAAAGATACAAAACATATATGCAGCCTACAGATATCAAACTGTATTTAGAAAGTGTACTTATAAGTTTATAACTACCTTGCCAGTTGCTAGTAACAAGAGTTCCCAGGTTAAACCGTTCAAATGCATAGTTCTCTTCATAAACAAGTCATCATCATCTAGTCCTAGATTATCCTGGAGGACCTGGACAACACAATAAAAAGAATTAGAAGAAAACTAAATTGTGGCTCAGATAAGGCTCATTTTTGCATCATTGTTTGATGCCATGTAGTATCAGTTCTCCTATTCTCAAGCAATCATCATCATTGCCACTTTATCATGTAATATGTTAGTAAATTTCTCAAGAAAAGACTAAATAAACTAGCATCATAGATTTACCAAATGGCTGCATTTTATGCCACGCCATTGTAAATAAACTAGCATCATAGATTTACCAAATGGCTGCATTTTATGCCACGCCATTAGGGGTCGCCAATGGCTGCATTTTATGCCTCGCCAGTGGCTTCATTTTATGCACCTACAACAAGAAGAAATAACAACAGAAGCTCCCAGCAATAAAGCTATAAAGCTCCCAGAAATAACTAGAGAGGCAGAAATAACAGCAGAGTGCAGTAACTAACAGCAAGTCAGCAGAGTGCAGTAACTAAAAGCAAGTCAGCAGAGTGCAGTAACTAACAGCAAGTCAGCAAGTAACAGGTAGTAGATATTATATAACAAGCAATAACAGCAGTCAACAGTCAGCAGTAACTAACAGCAAGTCAGCAAGTAACAGATAGTATATATTATATAACAAGCAATAACAGCAGTCAGCAGAAGCAGCAACTAACAGCAAGTCAGCAAAGTAACATGTAGTATATATTATATAACAAGCAATAACAGCAGTCAGCAGAAGCATAAACTAACAGCAGTCAGCAGAAGCATAAACTAACAGCAAGTCAGCAAAGATGAGAACAGCAAGAAAATAGCAGCAGTAACCAGTAAGCCAGTAACAGCCTAACAGGTATCGAAAAATATTACACATTGTCTTCCAAGTTTCCAACTAAAAGTTTGTGTTCCCAAATATCCCACCAAAAGTCCAAATTTAAAGACCAGAATTAATCAAACCTCGCTTGTTGACGTTGATATTGATTCCACCGTCAACTTACCCAAATCTAAATGAAAAAGTTAAAACAATTAAGAAGTTAAAACACACAATAAAAGATACACTAGAAAAAAAATTCATGCTAAATAAGAAAAAAATTACCCATTTCAACTTTATACACGTCTTCAAACTCCTCTTCAACAATAGATACTATAGGTCGATCAGAAGGCCTACGTAACCAATCTTGACAACAAATAAGAGCTTGAACTATTTTTGGAGTCAATGAGCTCCTATATGAATCAAGCACACGACCACCCGTACTAAAAGCGGACTCGGACGCCACGGTAGATATGGGAACGGCCAACACATCCCGAGCCATCTTCGAAAGGATCGGAAAACGGGGAGAATTAAGCTTCCACCATCCCAAAATATTAAACTCATCACTCTCATCATCATCATCATCTACCGTGCTCTCATCTAAATATCGATCAAACTCCGATTTAGTATCACCACCACCCAATTCCATCTTATGTTTCTTGAATTGAGCTTTCATAAACTTCTTCAATTGCAAGTTGTGCACCGGTTGATTTGCACAAGAAGGTTCAACTCTTTCACTATTAGTAGCAACACCACCACTTTGAGAAGAGCTTATGTTTTTGTACTCATTGAACATGGAGTACGCAACACTTTTTACTTTCTTTTTCATGGAATCGCTCTTCTCCGGTCCATAGAGATGATCAAGAGCATATTCCACGTATTCCAACTTATGTCGAGGATCTAGAATTGGTGCAATAAATATCACCATATTCATTTTCTCAATGTCCCCCCAATACTTTTGATATTTTTCTCTCATTTTGTCGGCCATGAGAGATAAGTCAAAGTCCTCACTCTCCCTTGAAGTACGCAAAAGAATATCAATGGATGTGATTTCGTCAAAGAAATTATTGCAAGTGACATATAAGGATCCCGAGATACGCAAAGTAAGTTCATAAAAGTGTTTTAAGAAAGTGCACATTCTTCTTGCATTAGCCCAATCGTCCTCGGTAGGAAATCCACCATTCTCTGCTAGTTCTAGTTTGAACCATGGATCTTGTCCGGCGAATCTCTCAAAAGCACTTTCAAACTTTTGCGCCGTGTTCAACATCAAAAATGTAGAGTTCCAACGGGTGCTCACATCAAGACACAACATTTTTTTGCTTTGTATCTTTTCGGCTTCAACACACTCCTTGAACTTTTGAAATCGACTAGGAGAATGTCTCACATATCTCACCGCATTTCGAACACGAGCAACCGATGGAGACATCAATTTTAAGCCGTTAATCACAACTAGATTAATGATATGTGCAATGCATCGCATGTGTAAATATTTGCATTGTAGAATGCCATTTCCCCAATTCTGAATTTTCTTGCTTAAATAAGAAATAGCAACATCATTGGAACTCGCATTGTCTACCGTGATAGTGAATATTCTATCAATACCCCACTCTAGCAAGCACTTCTCTAACGCTTTCCCGATGGTCTCACCTTTATGACTTGAAATTGGACAAAAGTTTATAATTTTTTTCTTCAACTCCCAATCATCGTTTATATAATGTGTCGTAAGACACATATAATTGATTTTTTGTAACGATGTCCAAGTATCCGTTGTAAGACAAATCATTTGCTTGGACTCTTTCAAATATGTTTTGAACTTACTCTTTTCAATAGAGTAAATATCATAAGAATCCCGAGCCACTGTCCATCTTGACGGAATACGAAAGCTAGGACACGCCACATTAATAAAGTTTTTAAAGCCCTCACACTCCACAAATCGAAACGGAAGCTCATCAACGATAATCATATGTGTCAAGGCCTTTCTCACCTCGTTTTGATTAAATTTCCAACTAGTTAGTATTTGCTTGCCCTTTGCAATTGATTGCAAGTTGAGTTTGTTTGACTAGGTTCATGATTCTTTGGATTCAATGGACATGCATTCCAGTGGGTTTTCACACTAGTACTCTCATTTAGCTTACTATGGCAATGGTATTCTTTTCCGCAATGGTTGCAACTTGCTTTTGGACGACCATCCGGGTCAAGAAATTTTTTAAAATCTTTCCAATGCGGAGCTCTTTCCTTCGAAGGCTTTCTTGTTACCGGAAGCTTCAAATTTAGATTAGATACAGGAAGAGGCTCATTTGTGGCTTGAGAACTAGTTGGTGGTTGATGATCACCTTCTTGCGACATCTAAAACAATAAATTTTTACTTTGAAATTTGAATATATGAAATATAAATAACAAAATTGAGTCTAAAAATTAAGAAATACGCACATTGCATGAATATGAAGTTGTTGCCATTGATTGGGTTGGTGCTACACCTATTGAACATCACACTTTTATGAGTAACCTAAGTTACCTGTAGCTATGCTACCTAACCCTTACCCAATTCCAACCTACATAAATAGCCCTTAGTCACTACTAGTCCAAAATGCAGTGTCTCAATGTGCCAGGGCAGAATGCAGAATCAGATTGCAGATAGGGATAGTCATATTACAGACTCACAGAATGCAGAAACAGACTCAATGTGTCTCAATGTGCCAGGGCAGAATGCAGTGTCTCAAAATACTAGTCCAAAATACTAGTCCAAAATGCAGTGTCTCAATGTGCCAGGACAGAATGCATTATGCAGTATTGCAGTATTGCAGTATTGCAGTGTGCAGTATTGCAGTGTCTTAGTATTGCAGTGTACCAAAAATAATTGTCAGTCAAAATGAAGTGTCTTAGTCACTATTTACTAATCAAATATCAATGTGCCAGAATAGCTTGTATAGCTTAGTATCAAGTGTACCAACCCTACAAATAATCCTTACTGAGTTACTCTTCAAAGTACCAAAATACAAATAACAGAAGCAGGAAACAATTATGAATCAATATGCAAATTATCAAATTTTTTGCAAATTATCAAAGTACCAAAAATTCAATGAGGTACCAAAAATAAGTGTCAGTAACTAACAGATGCACTATGCAGTATTGCAGTATTAACAATTATCAATTTTTTTGCAAATTAACAATTATCAAAGTACCAAAATAATCAAAGTGTACCAACACAGATATACATATATTAGTTCAAAGTACCAAAATGCAAATTATCAATTTTTTTGCAAACCTGTATTTTTTTTGCCAGGAAACAATTAACATAAGCATACTCGGTACTCACTAGTCACTAGTAAGTAGTAACTAACAGTCTAACAGCAAGATAATGTAGGTATGGTAAGCATACTCGGTACTCACTAGAGTCACTACTCACTAGAAGCAGGAAACAATTATCAATTAGACATTTTTTTTGGCAGGAAACAATTAACATAAGCATACTCAGTACTCACTAGAAACAATTAACATAAGCATACTCAGTTACTTACAGTGAATGAGTAGTGACTTGCTGTTAGTTACTGCTTCTGCTGGTAACAGGGTTACAATAAACATAAGCATACTCAGTACTCACTAGTAACTAACAGTCTAACAGCAAGATAATGTAGGTATGTATACAACTAACAGTCTAACAGCAAGATAATGGCACAATAAAATTTAAACGTACCAAGCCCTGCACCAAATCTAGGTTAGATCTTAGATCAGGGTAATTTCTGACCAGATCTAGGTTAGATCTTAGATCTGGAGACGTATCAAGCCCTGCACCAAAGATGAAACAAAAAAATAACAAAAAAATAGAAAAAAATGAAAATAAATAAATAAATATTTGCAAAAAAAAAATTTAAGATATTAGGGTTATTATTTTCTTACCAGATCTAGGTTAGATCTTAGATCTGGACAGATCTAGGTTAGATCGAGAGAGCCTGAAGAGGATCTAGGTTAGATGGAGTTGGAGAGACTGAAGAGGAGACTCAGAGTCTCAGAGTCAGTCAGAGGCCGAGAGGGGATGCGGTGAAGACGGAAGAGGAGACACAGACAGAGTCTCAGAGCCGGCAGAGGGGTTGTGAGAGCCGGCAGAGGCCAGATGGGTTAGGGTTGTGAGAATGAGAGGAGAGAGAGAGTTTTTACTTTATATACTTAGGTTTGGATTAAGGGTATATTTGTAATTTTACATTGCAAATCGGTTTCGGTTTTAAACCGAAACCGAAACCCATTAACCGATCACCGACCCGTTAACCGAACTTTTGTTTTTTTATAACCGAACCCGACCCGAAATTTTTTGGACCCGAACCCAATAAGCAAATCGGTTCGGTTCGGTCCGGTTTACGGTTTTAAACCGGTTTTTGCTCACCCCTAGTCCTCCCCCCTCTCTCCCACCTCCAACTCCCACCATTAATAAATGTAAGAAATAATATTTTTCTGTGACTTAATCCAATGATCTTTCGCCATCCAGTCGGAGTCTTATACCTCTACTCGATAGCCACAAGGGTCACTCGAGTTCGATAAATATGACATTCAATACAGCTAATTACTATTATGCGCATATCTTAATCTTTAGCATGGACCATCCCATTAAAAGTGTACTATTGGGCCCATAATTGGGCCCCTGTCGTATTTGGGCTGTTATTAAAATTGTCATCTTATTTATCTTGGGCTGTCTGCTCAATAAACAAAATGGGTATGCACTTCCTTTGGAATCTATGCCGCTCGTTGTTTCATGAGTTACAGTGAGCAGTATATTTTTTATTTTTTATTTGTTATTTTTCTTTCTTATTATGATGATTGTCATATGTGACTTGGAGGCATATGGTGAATGAAATATAAACCATTTTGTTTACTTATTTTTGTAGAAAGAATCTTTTGAAGTTACATCCACATATATACAATAAATAGCATATTTGATCAATCATAACTGCAAAGAATTAATAAAGACTACACTTTTAGGTCTTCCAGGACTCCGGCAGTTAGGATCGGAGGAATTTCCTCAACCTCCTCCCAAGACCCCTATAGAATTTTATATAATAACTAGGAAAAACATGAATTAGATTAACAAAAAAAGAAGTAACTACATCTAAATGAGAACTATACTATGGACTACAAAAGATTTCTTGGGGGAGAGAAACCGTGATCTGGTCAACAAAATTACTCTCATTCATATCATCCATTTATTTATTTATTTTTCTGTTATTTTTGTTGCGTGCAGCTTGCAGTTAAAGACTGCTGTAAGCTTTGCGCAAGTTCAACTAACTGTTGTTGTTGCCTATCATTTCCACTTGCAGCTGTCGATCACAGATCAAAACTACAGAAAAAGACAGGCTTATTGGCCACATTTGTAGCTAACCAATCAGCTGTCACCATACTACTACTCACTCACCATATGTTACAAGAAGTACCTAAACTACAAATAGAAGCTGCCACTAACATCCAAGTGAACTCTAATAAATACCATACCATGTGACACCAATACCACCACCACCTACAAGGCTACAACTTTAGGTAAATATCTTCATTGAACTTGTTCCTTGAGAAAAATATAGGTACAAGTTAGCAATTCCTTCCGGTTGAATACAGAAATAGCTAGGTAGCACAGTACTGCACAACTTAGCCCACCACAACACAATAACACATGCCTGGGACTCAATAATATAAAGGCAATAACTGTACTCGATAAGAAGATCCTACTAACACAACATCCAAGTGAAATGCCTGTCTGTCAGCAAAAGAAGGAACGGAACAATTATAGATGGACCGGCATTGGCATTGGCATTGGCATTGGCATTGGCAATAGCAAAAAGAGGGCAAAATTATGCTCCAGTCGCTCTCATCTCATGTCACCAAACAACCCAACAGCTATATCTCTTGTTCTACAGTTTCTGGTCCTACAATCCATCATATCCTACTAGTAATTCCAGGTCATCTATCACGTGCGGACCTCTAAATTAACTAATCTTCAATTTCAAGTCATTTTTTTTAATTGACCGTAAATGTTCTCTTCATCACTTTTAACAAATAAGTTAACAAAAATGAGAATTTTGATTTACAAGCCAAATGCAAGTGTCAACAGGAAGAGAGAGAAGATGCAACTGATCATACACACGTACTAGTCTACATACAGGCGTATCGGTACCTAAATGTTGCAGCTGCTGTGGCTAATTGGTGGAGGAATCAGGAATGTATGGTTGTGCAGCACATCTCAAGAGTGCCCCCCTTTGACCCCGTTGCATGAATGTATGGTTGTGGCAGGCACACATCGTTGTTATTTCTCATGTTCTTTTTACTGCTTATGTAATTCTTTTGACACTAATAAACATGTCAAACGGATCAATAATTAATACCCACTAAATACAAGAATTGGACTTGGTTTTAAAACATAACATGTAGTTACGGATATTAGCCTCCCCAAAACTTTGAGATGAAAAGCTATTGATGTTCTTCTTCTCTATCTCTAATATCTTACTAGGCTTCTTAAAAGAACTTATCACACTGAATTTAATTATAATGGCCAATAACTTATCTGCCATTTTGTTATTGGATTCAACAAGTAAATTTATCAGACTGAATTTAATTCCGAAGAACAATTTCCTGATCAAATTGATTATAAACAAATCAGCTAACAATCAGTCCTTCCCTTCTATACCAGAATAAAAACAAATGTTTATTGAGTTGCATATTTTGTGAATACATTTATATCCCCGGTCCATCAGTAATAGTATGGAAAGAAAAACAAACCAAAAAGTAACAAATTTGTAATCTTTAATCTCTCTCTCTTCAATGCATGCTACAGCTACATTGGATGAAAAATCCCCTTTTTCAGAAAATTTCTTCTGGCCAACACAGCAGGAGACAACTTGAGAAGGAACCGATCGGCAGAACCAATAACTTAGAACAAACTTTGTGCAATCTCCAGAAGAGTTTGCAAGCTTTGTGCAATCTTTCAGACCTAGTTTGGGAGCAAATGTTGCTAAAATTGAGTTAGATTTATTTTGGAAATTAGGAATTTGAACCTGGAGTTTGGAATGACAAACTCCAATCACTAGACTGGATCTAATATTTAAATTAGGAGGTATTTAGATGTTTGGAGTTAGTAATGAAGGAGTTTCACAAAAATATGCCAGAAAAAAAAATGTTCTAAATGACATTTCACAAAAATACAAAAAAAGTGAATTACCGAGTGTCGGAAAATGGGATTTATTTTTGAGTTAGAATTAATATTTACTAAACTCCAAAATGTCCAAACACCCCGGAATTAGTGATTTGGAGTTTGGAGGCTTAACTCCACCAAAACCCAGTTTTGTTTTCAAAACTCCGTTCCCAAATGCACCCTCAGTGTTTTTTTTCTTTTTCTTTTTGTTTTTTTCTTTGTTCTTTGGTTGTAAGTGCTGCATCTTCTTACCAACTTTAAAGAAACTATTAGATTTAAGTTCTTCCGTTACTGCAATACAGGTTTTACATTGAACTTGCACAAAATCTTAAGGTATAATATAGTTCAGGATGTGCTGAAGGAGATATTTGATATCATTGATAATAATCCATTTTTGTGCGAAAGAGACCCTTCAAGATTGCACTACCTACGTGACTCTAGTATGCATGGTGCTTATTAACTTGTGTCCCCTGCTTGAAGAATCGTCACTTTTGCCCGTCTCACAAAAAGAAAAATTTTAATACAAACAATAGGCAAGTATTCATATTGGTACCAAAGAAACTTTGCAAAGCTGGTACTGAAGGAAAAAATGTGCTGAAAAAAAGTTGTGGACTACAGCAAATGTGCAGAATATTTACTTAGCCCTCCAAAACCTATCAGTCCATTTTGATCCTGGAGACTGACTGACTATAACCAACTCTTTAACCAACAATATTTACTTAGTTGAATAACCAAACACTTCAAAAAAATGAAAAGTAAAGTTGCAGTTGATTAGAATCTATGATAATTGATCAATAACAAACAAGATTTACACATGACAATTCAGAGTCCAACAAAATATTATGTTTGTATCTTAATCAAAATCCTCTAACAGAAAAGAAGCATTAATCCCTAAAGCTCAACCATATCATAACAATTCAGAGTCAAAACAAAAAATTATAACAATTGCACTTAAAATCCACACAATTAGGATAGAATCTACCAAATTATTGATAGAAAACAGAATTAAAATTATGACATGGACTCACTATTGCTTGCTGTCAATAGAATAATAACTAAACCAATTTCATCTATAGCCCTAGTTGCCTGCACAACCAATGTGTTTGAACATGGAGTAGCAACTTAAACCAACACACAATAGTGACTAGGTTGACAGCTTTACAAATTCTACCCTGACTCAATAGCAATTTGAGATGGTATGATTCGACAGGAAACTTGTAATGCCACCTTTACTATTCAAGACAAAATTCTACTTTTGTTAGATTAGTGACTAATTGGCATTACAGTATCATTATTCATCATATAATTTTTCTTTTTTTTCGTACTTGCTCTCTATTATCTATCATATAGCTATAAAAAGATTCCTTTGGCTGTCTCACATTAAGAATTAGGATTAATATGGGATTCCTACGGGCTCTCTGATGCTGGAAGATGACTTAATGCCATATAAGAATTCCTTCAGGCCCTCATTCCCTAGAAATTTAGACTGCCACTGTCATAAAGATTAATTCACACTATAGTCCACATAATTTCCTTTCATCAGTAACTCACTACTACAGAGATTTTATTTTTAAAATCTTTTAAGTGTCATTACTGTTCTCACTGTGATTCTACCTCCCTGTTCCACTTGATCTCATACAGTCATACTTCGTTCGTTTCAGGTGTTGTACCAATTTTATCTGGCGTAAACCCTATTGTTGATGTTACAAACACTTTTTGGTCATGATTAGTACAGCAACTTGAGTTCATAAAGGTCCTTTGTTCACACTGCAGGACAATATTTTCTCAAGAAAGCTTTTTGTATTGACTGGGGCATATCTACTGCTAGGATACCTTAGCTGAACGATGCTGCTCAACAGAAACATGCACACTCATGAGTACTATTTCTTCCTATGGAGTTAGTTTGGGACTATTTTGAAAGCTGCCACCTCTTCTTTATGGTCTTCCTCCTCCAATCTTTTGAACACTCCCACTTCTATATTTACTATGAGAGCTTATGAATGCATATGTTATAATCTCCTTCTCATGAATGCAACCAGTCTAGTCTACTAATTCATCTTAGCCAATCGCTCCTCCGGAGCCATTTTTGCTTGTGTGCTTCTTGAGGTATTATTGTTCCCCACTCTCTTATATATAAGTGATGGTCTCCTTTTTGGTGTAATTTCTTCATGTCTCAATCTTGTTATGTTTGGCACTATTTAACCATAGTTTCACTCCAACCTAGACATAATTCATACTCTTCACACTAATAGTTATTGCAATAGTGCGGGCATTCTAGAGAATCTAGACTAGGGACCGGCTATGTTTTGAAGAGATCACAACCCTTGAAAGAACTCATGATTGGAATCTTATTCTTCTTCACGAAGGCTCTGGTTTCTTGATGTTGTGCCTATAAGATTAAAACCCCAAAGTCTATGGTTTAGTGGAGCATTATAAGTCAACATATGCTTGCTTCTTTAGGCAAATGTTAAGGGTAATACAAAAATTACTAGGGGGCAACACATTTTTGACAGCCCTAGGACTGCCAAAATTCTAGCAGTCCTGTGCATATCCAGGACTGCCCGTCCAAATAAAATCAGCACTGCCGAGGCAGTCCTAAAATAGCAAGGACCGCAAAAAAATTGTATGTCCTAGATATGCACTGGACTGCCAAAAATGTATTGTCCCCTAGTAACATTTGTAGTGCTCTTAACATTTGTTCTTCTTTATGATCTTCCTAAACAGGCTGCTCCTGCATAGTTTGAAACTTGATCTAGTTTTCAATCTAGTGAGTGCAATCATGTCATGCATGTCTTATGGCTTGGTACTCTCACCATTAGGTGACAACAATTATTTGTACTTTTAAGGATAGATAGATAGATAGATAGATAGATAAACCCCTCACCACTGTCAGCCAACATTTCTGTTTTATTAATAAGACAAAACAAAATGAAGTTTCTATATCACTATACATCTCTAGTCAATAATCAATAGACGAGAAACCAATGGCAAACTTGTATCCCTCTTGTCGCTTTCCATGTATATAATTAGGAACTCTACAAATGACTTCAATCTTTAAAGTAGCCAACTCTTCTGAATAAACATCATATGTAAGACAATGCAACAAAGGTTATTTATGGTTTCTTGTCACTGTCTTATCTATATGATGCATGACCCCTCATTAATAACATATACTTCTCCATACAACTTAGGGCCTGTTTGGTTGCCCGAAAGTGTGAAAGCAGAAAAGTGGGGTTTGCAAACACATAATTTTTTACTTTCAAATTGTTGCTTGGATGGTGGAATTGGAAGAAATGGAAGTGGAGAAAAATGGAGTTCGGTTGTTTGGATGGTTGTTGAACTTAAACATTAAAGTGGAATTCCTAGTCGTCTATCATACAAAATTTTAACCAAACCACACCAAATTTTAACAAAATCGAACAAATCAATATCAAAGCTCATCTACCATACCATCACGAGCACCATATCATTACTGTACTATACTCTTAACTTCCACACACCATAACACTATACATTCCACACACCAACCATGCACGCATGCATGCATGGAGGAGGTGGTTCTCCTCCTGTCCCTCCCGGAAGACGTCACATAATCTAGCTGGCTCTCCCGGTGTTTAAACCTCTTCTCTTACCTCCTCCCGCTAAGACGTTCGGACGTCAGCAGCTACCTCTTCCTCTGCAGCTTCCTCCTCTCCATCTCCCCCCCACCCCCCACCTCCTCGGCCTCTGGGTCCACTAGAACCCCGAGCTCTACAACGTCGTCTTCCTCTCCCTCATTCCCTTCCTCTCCGTCCTTAATAGGAAGAAAACCCCAAAATTCATAAAAGACATTAATCTAGCGAAGTAGGACTTACAATGATGGGTTGATCGATTCTTTTTCTTTTCTCCTTCAGAGACCGATTCTGAGAGGACGGAAGTATTGACACGATTCCGCAAGGACGGAAGTATTGACGCTATTTGGTCCTCTTGATTGATAGCATTTTTATTGTGGTCTCCTCTAATAGAGTAATGGAGTGAGCTCACGTGTGTATTAGTTATGATTTTAGAAAAAAACTCGTTATGATAAACAAACTATTATGGTTTGTTATGATTCACCTTTTTTAAGTCTGATTCTGCTTATTCGTTTAACTTATTTACTTGAAAAGGTAGTTTAATTTTTGGACAATTTTTGAAAGCAGCAGCAATGCTGCTTCCAATAGCTGCTTTTTTATTCTAACCTAAGTTTACTTATGATTCTGTGATTAAAATTTCTAGGAAAATAGATATCAACAATTTTGTCACCTGTTCACAAAATCTACGTGGAAAATTTTATTGTTATCCATTAGGGTATCAAAGATTTTAACTGTTCCCCAGAAAGTTATCACAGGTTATGGGAACAAAAATAGCATTATCAAACCAAAAGAAAAGAACAAGTTTGATCTAGAATGGTAATGTGAACAAGAATAAAGTTGAAGTAGCTTCTATTGATAGCATGTGGAAAATAATTATTGGAAGTCCTTCCTCAAATTGATATCCATGTTATTAACCAAGGACAAAACTTCCATATATGGATCTACATATACATCAAAGAGCTATCAGGTACAACAAGAATCAAAGAGAGGGGGAAAAAAGAAGAAGCAAACCTGATAGGCAACTCACATGAGGGTACTACTATGTTCAGCTAGAAAAGTTCAAACTCTACATCTCCATTGCTCCTGAAATCTAGACACTTGCTTTCCTTTTTCTTGTGCACCACCATTGGAGTCACAATATCATAACTTCTGGGTATCTCAGGTGGTGCAGCACAACGGATCAGGGCCCAATTGAGACCTGCAAAGAACGGATGCTGTTTGATTTCAGCTGCACCTCTGGCCGACCCCAGCCTGTTCTCTGGCTCCTTTACTAGAAGTGCACTAATCAAATCATTCGCATTAGAACCAACGGCTGGGCTCTCAGGGAACTTCAGACTCTGAGAAACCACATTGGCAAGGGTTTCATCATTCCCAGGTCCCTTGAAGGGTGTCCTACCAAACAGTAGCTCGTAAAGAAAGATCCCAAAGGTCCACCAATCTACAGCACTCCCATGACCATCTCCTCGGATAATCTCAGGGGCTAGATACTCATGGGTCCCAACAAAAGAGTTGGAACGTGCTTCAACAGGCTCCACCACAAGCTGCGGGAGTGGCATGACCTGGCCAACCTGGTCGGATTTAACCTTCCGGTTTTTAACCGTTGTGGGAGAGACTAATCGGGGTGTCAAGCAAGAAACTGGAACCCAAGAAGGCTTAAGGCAAAGAGGCTCTATGCAGCTGTTTTCCGCACAAGGTCCCGAAGGCCTCTTTGCGGGCTCTTGGGAGCCTAATGAGGAGGATCTGAGAAGAGTCGGGCTCACTGTGCACCTGAGTGACAGGTCAAAATCGGAGAGCATGATGTGACCATCTTCTCGCACTAGGATGTTCTCTGGTTTGAGATCACGGTACACCACTCCAAGCATATGCAGGTATTCCAGAGCAAGAAGAACTTCTGCGACATAAAACCTGTAGAAATAAATGCACCAACTTAGTCTGCAGTAATGAAAGACTAAGAGTTTACCCATTGTTTGACAAAGTAAGAAAAGAAAAATGACATTACTTGCAAAAAGTGGTTCTGAGTATGGTAATATAAATTGCATCAAAATGAAAATTGCTCTTTTATACCACAGTGGTAAGAGAACTTTCACGCCCTGGCCACTGCCAAAATGGCTAACCTAGATGTACACATGAGACTCAAACGATCAAATATAAACCAATCAAACTATCATCCCATATCCGACGTGAGACAAAATCTTGGGGTTTCACAAGAACTGTATGCAGGACAAGATAAATGTTGGATCTGTGACAGTTGTTTGGCAATGACAAAAAACAAACAGAACAGGTAAACATATTATTCTAAAGAAATGCTGAAGGTATTTATCACAACTTCTATAATGCTTTGAATAATGGCCGATACACTGCAACCACCATCCTATCCGAAGAATCCAACCTTTTTTGTCTACATGAGGATGATCCTTCACAAGTTATTGGTCTTAGCAGACAATGTTTCTAACCAGTGAGGTAGTTTTATGCTTTAATTCACAATAGATGGCATGTAGATACAAGTAACCATAACAAGATAAAAGGCATCAGCAAGAACAGATATTTGTTTCCTTTTTCGTAGATAACTAATTATTTCATTAAACATATATAACAGCAGAATGTAGAAAAGTTTGTAATACAAAGGTAAACTTCATAAGAACAAACATTGGATAATCAAGGAATCAACAAAAACACAACAAACTGAAATATAGTCAGCTGTCAGATAAGATGTAGAGAAACAGAAAGCTTCAGCATCTGAAATTATACATTTCTAGCTCTTTTTGTTCTTTGTGCTGAGTCTATTTATAATAAACTATCTAAGGCCTTCGATTGAAACAACATACCTAGCTGCTGGTTCTGAAAAGCTCCTTCCAGGTTGCCTTTGTCGGAGGACATGTAGATCACCACCAGGACAGTACTCCATAACTAAACAAGAGAGATTGTCCGTTATGAAATGGGCATAAAGGGTTGGTAGAAATGGATGATCAAGCATTTGCAAGATCTCCCTCTCAGTCTGCGCTCTCAGCATCTTCTTTCTGCTTATCAGGAATTCAACATCCATCACTTTCAAGGCAAACAAGCAATCAGAACCACTTAACTCGGCAAGATAAACAGTTCCAATATCTCCGCAACCAAGCCTCTTGAGAAGCCTAAAATTCTTTAGGCCAAAACTTCCATGTTGCATTGCAACGTCACGGATGGCTACCCATCTTACGTCTTTTGACATGTGCGGCCTACTACCATTTCTATTAGAACCATTCCGATGGCTATCATCGCTAATGCTAGTGCTAGTGCTGTAATCGCCAATGCTACTTTTAGAACTTTGTGAAGATTCTCCTTTTTCTTTTGATCTTGAGCTTTCAACCATTTTGGTCCCAACAATTCTACCACCATTACTGCCTTTTAGACCAACATCAGGAGTGCTTGCACCCTTATCCTTGTTTGTATTCTTACCTGGGCAATCAGGAGGAACCGTACTGCTGATTGCTGGACAGGCAGATTCTTTTTGTTTACTTTCTATTGGGACAGTACATTTCATACTAGTATCGCTACATTTCTCAGAATAATCAACTGCAGAATCTGGTTCCTGTTTCTCTTTCTTCTTAACATTGGTTTTGTTCCTAAAACCTGGCTTGATCAGGCGCGGCCTATTGCTAGCCTTGCTTGATTTAGAACTCGTCTGGAAACAATGTAAAGATGTATTGGAGGTTGCCTTTCCTTTCTCTGGAGCCGATGGAGCATCTGCAGTCTCTGTGCATGCTATAACATCTTGGATTCTAGTCTTTTGTACCTTGGATGTGGTTTGAAGCACACCATGCAAAGAAGGAACAGCCTTCTGCGTGGATGATTCCATATTATGATCTTTAAAGGCATTGGTCGCTTTTTCCGAAAACGCCATGGCAATCTTTTCAGGCACAACAGATATTTCTATTCCTTTTTCATCAGTTTCATTAGTAGGAACCACTACAGATGCATACAACCTTCTAACTGCCCCAGCTTCAGAGTTATCAGCTAAGCTAACTCGCCTTGATGACCGTCTCACGGCAGCAATCTCCGACGCCTGCAAGATACATACCCTTCTTAGTGCCTGTTTCAAAGTCGCACACTCAGAAATTCCAGATGGAGATAACCCAGCTTTAAGAGGTTTCTTCATAGTATTTCTCCGCAATATGTCTGGTGTCATCTGATGTAAAGAGCCTAAAGCTCTAGATGAGGTTCTTAGATCAATCTCCTTTAGTATCTGATTACAGTTATCATCTGAAATGTAGCTGTGAGATTTTGAGTCTCTTTCCACTTTAACCTTAATGCTCAAAGCACTTGATCCTTTAAAGTGATGAACCATGCTCTGCTCCTCCTTCGATTCAACTATCTCAGACACAGCACCAGATGAACCCATTTCTTGAACCAAATCTGCCAGTCCGACAAAGTCTGATCTAACAACAAGATCTAAGACCATACAGCTGGCCCATCTCTCAGGACATCACCCCAAAATTATGAATTTTTTTTTTTTAACAAGACAAACAAGTATCTGTATACATTTCCTTCAGGCATGTGAGAATGGAAAATTGAAGGGTCAGCATAGCTGATTTCGAGGTAAAAGAAATCAAATCCTGCAAACTAACCAACCAATATTAGTATCTAAAAAGGATATAGCAAATAGAAGTAAAAAATTCCACATGCCAATGACAGAAGAATGAGGTACTCAAGAGAATCATGAAAGGCAAATGAAGAACACCTTTATTGGAACAAAAGGACAAATGATTAAGGCTGGGTTTAGTACTGCTGCCGCTTCTCAAAAAGCAGAAGCGGCTTTGAAAGCAGCCTCCAGCCTGCTTTCGGTAGCTGCCCAATAAATGAATTGTCTTATCAAACAGTAACAGATGCTGGTGTTCCCAAACAGATTCTGCTTCTGCTTCTTAAAAAATAAGCTGAAGCAGACAGATAAGCTGTACCATACCACAACTAAGTAGTGGTACAAGTTGTATGCATCAGGATAACTACATTCCTACAGACAAGTAATGTACTTAAACGTTGTACCTATGGAGCCATTTATAAGTAGGGAATATGTTATGATAGGTATAAAATTCACAACCCCAATTGTTTATCGTCTATAGTTTTAACTAAAGTCATATTATAATAAGGTAAAACAGTTTCCTTCATAACTACCCCGACACATCATTATTCATTATTCATTAACCATCAAGTTTACTAGACCTTAATATTAGCAGAATTTCCATGTCAGTTCAAAACAATGTTTCGCCTGCAGCTTCTCATGTCAGTTAAATAAAGTCAGTCACACCACGAGCTACAGCAGCATTTAACAATTGATGAAAACACCCAAGCAGCTCGTATTCGAGCACTCAAGAAGTTATGGACTTACATTAGTATATACATGACCACTGAAACACTAAATATTGATTTAATTATTATATTTTTCAAGTTAGCTCACAAAAATTCCACATTTACAAATTCAAACTGATCATTGTAAAATTTATTCTTTTATCAACTTTTCAAAATTTTAGACATAAGAAGCAAAAAGCTGCTAGAGCATAGTAACTAAGTAGAGTAGTCTAAAATAGAAACCAGAGGCAAATTTATGTTAAGAATTCAGCAAATTTATGTTAAGAATTCAGCGACCACTTGTATCAGTAAATGACCCACTATATTAAGCAAAACAATGTAGCTCTGCACAAGTCAATAGCTAAGATCATCTCCCAAGTCATCAATTTTTCAATTTTCGATAACTTCAACTGTTTGAGTTAGATCGCAATGGCAAATATGATATATGCAAATTAATTCACTGAGGCCAATTTTTGCCAACATAGAAAAACAATCAAAGAATAATAATTCAGATTCCATAACCACCGAAAATTTCTGCTAAGTTCAATGCCAATTTTCTACTAATAAAAAGTATAGATCAAACTAAAAAGCGAGCAGCTCAACACATCACACCAATTCAACAGTAGGCCAAACACTAACTTTCTCTTAAAAAAATAATGATTAATCAATAGATTGGTAGTTCCCCAGTCCTTTTCATAAGAAGAAGAAAAAAAAACAATAGTATGCCAAATTTGTCTATAAATGGAAGTAATCTAAATCATTCGGATTAGATTCTGCAGCGACCACCGACACTAACCTAATTACATAACAAATCTTTCTGAATAACCATCAATCAACTCAAAGAATGAAAAATTGAAAAGAAAGAAAGAAAGAAAAAACCATCGCTGATAACTCTATCAGTCATCAAGTCCTAATCAACTGGATCAAACAAGGACATCAACATAAATCCGTCTCAGAAAGCAAAATATCACCAAATAAATCGACTGGTTGTTATCTAGTACTTTTCATCAAGAAAATGTTAAATTTGTCTGTACACGGAAGAAAATCTAAGTCAACTCAGACTACATACTGTAGCGACCACCGCCGACGCTACTAAATTATACAAGAAATCTCTGCAAAAAAGAAATGAATCAATACAAGAAAAAGAAGCCGTCTTTGATTACAAACTACTTCACACTCCTCCTCTAGCACTAGAAAGCAGTCCCGGAACCCTAATAAAAAAGCAAATGAGCTAGTGTGAAAGAAAAAGAACCTGAAGCGATCTCAGCTAATGGCGAGAGTCCGGATCCGATCGAAGAAGCAAGCCCAAGCGGAGAAGATGATCCCCAAGGAAGGAATCGATAAGGAGAACTAGGGTTTGTGGAGTTTAGAGTATCACAAGAAGAAAATGTAAATAATTTATTAGGTTTTGGGGTTTGGGAAGCAGCAAAGGAGTGCGAGTGAAAAGAAATCACGAGGAGGGGGAAGAGAAGGGAACGGAAGAAGAAGAAGAAGAGGAGGAGGAGCTAAATAAATAAATAAATAAATAAATAAAACCCCTTTGTCTTTTCCTACTGAAAAATTAAAAATTAAAAATTAAAAATTAAAATAAATAAGAGACGAGAAACATGAACATCTCACGTTTTCAAGTTTAGTTTTTATTCCACTGCATTATTCTGGGACCCGCTATGTGGGTCCGGCTTTGGTGTCTATTCCTAGGGTCTACATTTTGAAACTAATTACATTTCTTACCACTGGAGATACTGGTAACAATGAAGACGATTAAAAGGCTTTTTATAAGGACACAGCCAAATTTACTTGGGGCTAGCCCAGGATTGGGACTAGCCCACTAAAGAGCAACATTTACTTATACTAGCCCAATCTTTTACTCATACTAGTCCACTACTTCTCCAAACCCTCCCAAACCCTTCCCACCCGACCGGAGCTTTCCCCCCTCCCGCCCGCCGATCTCCGCTGTCCTCCTCCTCCTTGTCGATGGCTTCCAAAGTCTCGAAAGAACCAAGGTAGAAATCCTCATTCTCCTTGTGCTATTGTATTTGCAAATTTGTTCAAAAATTTTAAGAAATCCTCTTGCATTTTGAAAATTTTGAGTGATTTTCTTTCAAATGAGGGCATACTAGTCCTTGGCGGAGTCTAGGATGTAGTTTAGACATACAAGTCCTTTCGAACATGTTTTTTGGGCTTAAAATGTCGAGACTGCTCGACATTGTCGAGCAGTATCGAGCGGGACTGTAAAATATCCTACAGTCCCATATAGATTTAGGACTGTAGGAAAATCGACAGTCCTATATATATATAGGACTGTCGATTTTCCTACAGTCCTAAATCTATATGGGACTGTAGGGAATTCAACAGTCCTAAAAGATTAGGACTGTTGAAAATTCTGCAGTCATGTATACTTACAGGACTGTAGAAATGGCTACAGTCCTCAATATAAAATTCAATTATTATGTTAAAATAGAAATTAATTATTGTATGTATATAATAATTTTTGTCTTATAGTCATGCCCCTGGAAAGGACACTGTGGATGAAGATTTGAGAAGACGCCCTACTGCGTCGATGCGTAAGGAACGCACAGTTTTGCGTACTATTTTACCAGGCGTCACTATCCGCGAGGCCGAGGCACGCCCTGAAGTGAGGAAACGTCCATTGACGAAGAAGATTGCCCTTCGTTCGAAGAGACGTGCTCCTCCTAGTTCTTCCGGTTCTTCTTCCTCCTCCGATGAGGACATGCCAAATGTTCCAAATCGGCCTACTGATGGTTCAGGACCTTCTCAGCCTGCAGGTAGTCCTGTCGAGAGTCTTCCACAAACTCTCGGAAACCGGCCTACTGATGGTTCGGGACCTTCTGACCGGGCAGATAGTCCAGTCGACACTCGTCCAAACGGTTGCTCTATGTTACCGTCGATCGAAAACCATATTGCATACCAAATATGGAACAATCCGGTAAGTACATTACGTTATGATAAATTTATATATAGATGTAAGTTCAAAGTTTATTTTACATAGAGGTTTAATTTCATCCCATTGTTGACTTTTCAGGAGAGTGGTCGTATGTTGACGGTAATCAACCATGGCAAAAAATGTAATACATGGAGGTATGAATTACTGGGAGATGATGTGAAGTCAAAAATCAGTCCCACCGGTCTACAATATTTGGGTAGCTACTCATATACGACGGTGGATAATGCATTGATTTCAGCATTTGTAGAAGGCTAGTCGCGACTCCAACTCCTCGTACAGCTCTGCCCTAACCTGTCTCCATCCTGCTTCCACTGAATAGCTTAGTTGTCTTGCTAGTGCATGGTATCCACAATGGCCATCTGCAGGAACATCAACAATAGACCAAATGAAGTTCCGCATCTCAGGTAGGAAATTTTCAATGTATAGACTATAAGAAACAGAAAAGTTATCAACACCCTCCGCCGTGCCTGCATCTATGGTTTTCTGTTTCTTCCCCCTTCGAATAGTTAGCTTAGGAGTTCGAACAACGGACTTTGCCTCCAAACCGCGTTCGATATGTTCGAATAATGATGGATCTCTTTTAGTTGACTCCTCCTCCTTCTTTTTTGCTCTACTCTTTCTTGAGTGTGGTCTTCCCTTAGGAGTTCGAACAACGGATGGCTCTTGCAATCGAGTTATTGTCGGGACTGCAATATCTTGGATTTTAACCTCAATGGATCTTCTCTCCGGTTTCGATGCGCCACACCACCTTGCATGAAGTAGTTTCACTTGGGGCAACGCAAAGAAATCATCTTGCACTTCTACCGTCGGCATTATCGACAGCTGTCGCCAACGTTGATCAACACCATCTATTGGAATAGGTATAAATTCACGACGGTATTCGTTGATCTCATGTGCACACGGAAGTCCCAGTGAATGTCGATATGAACAACCGCAAACCTCGGGATCATAACCCACCGACTTCGACCTACGAATCTCCTCAAACAATAACCCCAAGGCCTTGTGAGATACCACATGGGTTAAACCATCCAAGAGGGGTTCTTGCTTGTATTCATGCTTTGCAATATTGAGGCGCATCTCAAATGATGCTACAATATCGTTCACCGTGGCAATAGTCATCAAATGAATCGATTGCCAAACATAGACAAAATTACCGACCGATGTCCGCAAATATCTTTTTAAACATGAGTGTGCTCCTTCGACCCGATTCGTAGTGATCGTGCTATAATGCTTCACCATGTTGGTCCATGCTAAGATGAATTGCTCTTTATGTGGTTCTAGCCAAGTATCTTTGATATAAGATATGCATGTCGGGTTACTCGTCTCCCACTTTTGTTGGAACATGTACCATGCTGCGTCGTAACTGTCTGTAGTACTTGCTCGCCATACAAGACTCCAATCACTGTAGAATTCTTCGAAGCGAAGCATGTCAATTTTACCGTCCACATTTTCAAATTTTCGCTTGCATTAAGCTTGGATATTTCTATTTATATGCCAAGTGCATAGTAGTCTATGCGCATTAGGAAATACAATATCTATAGCATTTATCAACGCATATTCTCTGTCAGTAACAAAAACAGACGGCTCTTTGTAACCTGTGTAAAGGGATTGTAGTTTCCTCAACGCCCATGTGTAATCCTCTACTTTCTCACTGTTCATAAAACAAAAAGCGACTGTAAATGTTTTTCCCGTAGACATAAATCCGACAACGTGAAAAAGAGGCATCTTGAACTTGTTCGTCTTATATGTACAATCAAGGACCAACACGTCTGCGAAGGACCGAGCCAAGTGTGTGCAATCAGGATGAGCCCAAAATAATGAAAGGAGTTCATCAGTTTGTGGATGTCTTCTATGGTACTCCACGTAGTGATGCTCCCCAAGCAACTTCAATACTTGCTGCATCGCCATTCTTCCTTTCATACTATTGCATTTCGCTCTGGCCAAACTATTATAGATCGTTCTCATGGTAGACTTGTTCCCATCTTGTTTTTGTCGCACAACAGAATATATTTGTTTCGGTGCTACTCCTGAAAGGAACAATTCTTTAACCAACTTTTTCTCATCCTCCTTCAACCGTGCTATGTAGGCATGACCCGTAAGTGTCCCTGGAATAGGATGATTGTGTCTTCCATTCTTAACTTCGATTTTCTACTTCACATCTTCAACTTTTATAATCAACACCTTCAATGGACAACCACATTTTCTCGTCCCAACGTTTTTCTTAGGGATTTCTTTTTCAACAACACCCTTTTTTTTATGATGCTCCCTAAACACACCTCCTCTTTCGCATCCCAGCTCAAGATATTTTCTGCCCGGCCGAGATCGGATGGATCTTGCAATGACAATAACTACGTTATGTCATCTCCCAACTTCTCTGCACCACTCTAATGCTTCTTCATGGCTTGCAAATTCAATATCCGTTGAGAAAATATCATCCACCTCAACACCAACACCAGGATGTACCACAATATCTGAACAAGGTTGGTCCTATAACCAATATCAAATAATATCAAAATTAATAACTTCATATAATTATCCAGGACTGTCACTATTTTTACAGTCCTATTTTTAAATAGGACTGTCCAAATTATGACATTCCTACTTTTATATAGGACTGTCGAATTTCTGACAGTCCTCTATTAATTTAGGACTGTAGATTATTTGACAGTCCTAAATCGTGACTGTCAAATTAGGGTTGTCGTTTACGTACCGTACGTGCTTCGGAACAACCAACTTGTTCTTCGGAACGTCCGGAGTGCATATTTAATGAATTGGACGATCCGACTTCGTCATCGAACATTTTTTCATGCATTGTTCCTACAATAGTCAAAATAAACTTAATTTTTCCGGACAATTGCAAAACTTATTCATCGTAGGTTGTCGAAGACATACCGGAAGAATATTCCTTGGAGTATCACTAAAGTAAAATCCTCCTCCAACCACAACTAGCAATTTCCAAATTTAAGTTTGGGCTTGGTGGAATGAAGGTTTCTTCAAGTCTAGGTGGAATGCCAAAAATAGAAAGTCATTTTAATTTTATAGTTTGGTGTGGGCTAGTCCCAAGTAACTATGATAGTGGCAAACTTGTAATTTTGGAAAAAAAGACTGTCAAAATTATGACAGTCCTAACAATTTGTAGGACTGTCAAAATTTTGACAGTCCTTACAGGTGGTAGGATACAGTCCTGAATACAACAGTCCCGCATTTGGGCTAGCCCCAAGTAAGTTTTATGATGGCAAACTTGTAATTTTTTGCAAATTTACTATGGGCTAGCCCCGAGTAAAATGTGTAGTGCCCTTATAAATTGCCGATTAGAAGTGTATTCGCTCTCTTCTTCTGCGTGTCCTTGGTTATGTATTCACTTTTTAAAAAACAGAAAATTGCATGAAGTGTATAATAAAAGTTTACTGAAATTACTGTAACAGTACAAAATTTGATAAAATTAAGATAAGAGCATGCAAAAGATTTTTTGATTTGCTAGAAAAATGATCTTCTGAAAAATATTTTCTTTATAAAAATAGGTATTAATTATATAATTTGATATTAATTACACATTTAATTATCTCATCCTGTATAGAAATTGCTATTGCGTTTTCCTTTACTTAGTTGGTAGAAAAACGTTCTTCAGAAGTACCTTTTTTTTTACAGTTATACACAAAATCCAATATCAAACGGCTATATTTTCTTACAACGGTCCAAAATTAATTAATATGTTATTTTAGAAGGAGAAGATATTTTTTGTGCAGAAAAAGTTCTTTTTTTAATCCAATTTTTTTAAAACATTCTGTTGTGATTGATTACGTCCATCCGAAAATGTTTTATATTAGTTCTCTAAATATATTTGTTTGTAAAATTTGTGTTGCCGTACTAATTTTAGCGAACTTTGTTGCTCTTCAGCAATTTTCTGTTTAAAAAATATCAGCAGCAACTTTGGACAAAGCCTCAATTAAAGATTATTAATGTATCAATGGTTAATGCAGGAAAGAAGATGGTTTACGAGGCTCGTCATAATCCAGAATCTTGATTCTATGATCGGAGTTCTCAACGACCAAAAGTAATGGTGACCTGCATGATTCTCAACAAGCAGTAAAAATTTACGAACAAGTACGGACTCCTCCTCGTAGGATTTGGAGATACTTCTTGAGTCTCTCTCTCTCTCTCTCTCTCTCTCTCTCTCTCTCCTTGTAGCTAGACTAATTTCTACATAATACTACAACAAGAAGAACACGATCGATCAAGTGACTCATTTTGTTCTATGAATCAAAAATGTTGGAAGAGACAATGTAGAAAAGTAATGCCAGAGCCAGAACTACATTTAAGGGGGTGCAATTAATCTTTCTTGAGCTCTAAAGCATTGTGTCTACAAGATTACAATCAGAAATAAGTAAGTTTTTTAGTAGAATTTCAACTCTTTCTTTTTTTGCTTCTTAAAGTTAGTGAAGATAGATTACTCTGGTAACATATTATGGTAAATTATCCGTAATAAACATCCAATACTACTACCATGGTTATCTTGGCTTGGAGACATGAATCCGACGTCTCACACTCTAATATATAAAACAAATATTCTACCAAGTAAAAAAGTTGGACTAAATGGAGGTTAATGCGATTTTTCCTCCATTTCATCCCCAAATTACAATCTTATTGTCATACCTTTGTTTGTAGTCATTTACACTTGGAATATATATATACATATAGTCCTTTGGTCAAATGCAACCTATATGAAACCTTCAGGAAGCTCACGCTCACTTCCATGATCTTGATCATCCACTTAAAATTCACATATATTGAAGCATTACATGCCATATTTTATTGGAATTAAATTATATTAAATTATATTTATGGTGATTGGCCATGTGACTTAGGTCTCAAGTTGATATGTTAATGTATATATATGTAATATTATGATGAATGAAATACCTAGAATATTATCTCCTATCACTTCTTCAAATGGTATCAGAGCCTGACGGGTATGGCACATTTTCTTCGAGCGACGGTGGCGACGGTATGTCGAGCGGCGACGGCGACATGATGAGCGGCGGCGGCGGCGGGACTTATACGCCGACGGCATCGCGGATCGATCCTACATTCCCGTATTACCTTGGTTATGATGACAATTCAGGTAATATAATTACGAAAGTGGTGTTTTGAGGGGAAATTATGAGGAATGGTCGAGATCTATTCGGCTTTCTCTACGGGCTCGACGAAAATTTGGATTTGTTGATGGGTCTATCAATAAACTTTCGGAGAAGGATCAATTGGAGGATTGGTATTGCGTCCAATCGATGCTTGTGCAGTGGATTTTGCATACTATCGACGTTTCGGTGAAGAAGACAACACCCTACTTTAAGGAGGCAAAACCACTGTGGGATTCGCTCAATGTCCGATTTAGCGGACATACGGCTGGTGGTGGACATGGACGGGGTGCGAAAGTGCGTGTGGCGGTGGCAGGACCTGGCTTCGTTGTTGCACAGCCGCGAATGACAGATGATGGTACGGGCGGCGGCGGTGTGCCAGGATTGACTCCGGACTAATGGCAACAACTTATTTCTATACTTGGTAATTCTTCGGCCAAATCTCCGGAGGATTGTATGGTGGGTAAGTCCATTGCACCTTGGATTATTGATACAGGTGCTTCGAATCATGTTACGGGAAATTTGGATTTATTGTCGGGGGTGACGACAATAGAGGAGTGTTTGGTTGGACTCCCGGACGGACTGTTGTTGCCTCGTGCTGCGGGCGTGTTGCTCTTGCACCAGGCGTGGTTCTCACGAATGTTCTATTCGTACCTCAGTTATATTATAATTTAATTTATGTGGCCCATCTTATTGATGATATAAATTATGTTGTACAATTCACTAAAAATTTGTGCGTGATACAGGACCCCAGTTTGAGGACCCTAATTGGCGTCGGTGAACAGCGGGACGGACTCTACTACTTTCGTATTGTACAGAAGACTTAGGCCTTTGCAGTGACTAAGGCGTGGCATGCGTACCAAGATTCCGTCTGTGAAGCTCCGTGACTTTGTTACAAATACAATACGAAAGTTGTCTCATAGTCCTCCCTCCCAACTTTCCACCACGTCCAATCACTACTCATCAGGTACTCCTTATCCTATAGCACATTTTTTGAATTGTGATCGATTTTCTCTGGGACACAGAAATTTTCTTTGCAGCTGTAACTGCAAGTACATAACTGACCTCCTTTAAAGAGGCTGTTAAAGATGCAGGGTGGCGAGAAGCTATGCAGAAGGAGATATGGGTGTTGGATAATAGTGGTACATGGACCATGGAGATGCTTCCGGCTGGAAAACGTTCTCTGGGAGCCGGTGGGTGTACAAGATAAAGTATAACTCTGATGGGAGTGTTGAGCGACTTAAAGCCCGTTTGGTGGTTTTTGGAAATCATCGGGTTGAAGGGATTGATTACACTGATATTTTTGCTCCGGTTGCAAAAATGGTTATTGTTCGTGCCTTTCTAGCTATAACCGCAGCAAAAAATTGAGAACTACATCAGATGGATGTTCACAATGCCTTCCTACATGGAGACCTTACTGAAGAAGTGTATATGAAACTACCACCTGGTTTCCAAACCAAACACCCTGGTCAGGTATGTCGGCTTCAAAAATTTATTTATGATCTTAAATAGGCGCCTCGTTGTTGGTTTGCGAAGTTGGCATCTTCTTTGCGGGAGTACAGATTTTGACAATCGTACTCTGACTATTCGCTTTTTACTCTTCGTAAGGGCAATGTTCAGATAAATGTTCTTGTGTATGTCGACGATTTGATTCTCTCTGGCAATAATTCTGCTGCTCTTACTGCCTTTAAGAATTATTTGAGTACATGCTTTCACATGAAGGACCTTGGGGCGTTGAAGTTTATTCTTGGTGCTGAGGTAACTCGAAGTGCGGAAGGTATTTTTCTGTATCAACGAAAATATACACTTGACATTATCTCCGAGACAGGATTGTTGGGGACGAAAACTGCAAGCTTTTCCATGGAACAACATCATCAACTGGAACGCTCTACAAGTCCACTTTTGTCTAATGGGAAAGCATATCGACGGCTTGTGGGACGACTGATTTATCTTTAGTTTACTCGGCCAGATTTGGCTTATGTTGTTCACATCTTATCGCAGTTTATGCATGAGTCCCGGCGTGATCATTGGGATGCGACTTTGAAGGTTGTTAGATATCTGAAGGGTTGTCCCGGTTAAGGTATTCTTCTTCGCTCTGACTGTGATTTGCGGCTCCGGGGGTGGTGTGATTCTGATTGGACGAGTTGTCCCATCACACGACGCTCTTTGTCTGGTTGGTAGATTTTTCTTGGTGATTCATCCATCTCTTGGAAGACGAAGAAACATGTGACGGTGTCCCGTTCTTCAGCCGAAGCGGAGTACCGTGCGATGGCGGCGGTCACGTGTGAGCTTAAGTGGCTCAAGGGATTGCTTGGCAGTTTGGGGTGCAATATTCGTGTGCTATGAATTTGTTTTGTGATAGTCAATCTGTTTTACATCTTTCGCAGAACCCAGTTTTCCATGAGTGTACAAAACACATTGAGGTGGATTATCATTTTTTGAGGGATGATGTTCCTGCTGGAGTTATTCGTCCATCTCATGTGCCAACGGATGGACAACTAGTGGATATTTTCACCAAAGCTTTGGGCAAACAACAATTTGAGTTTCTTTTGTGCAAGTTGGACATTTGTGACTTGCATGCTCCAACTTGAGGGGGGGTACTGGGATTAAGTTGTATCATTAAATTATATTTATGGTGATTAGCTATATATGGTGATTGGCTGGCTATATATATATATGGTGATTGTGATATTGAGATTAAATTGTATTTATGGTGATTGACCATGTGACTTAGACCCCAAGTTGATATGTGAATGTATATATATGTAATATCATGATGAAAGAAATACCTAGAATATTATCTCCTATCACTTTTTCACATATATAGTCTTAGCAATTAATTCAAACTATATATAAAGTGAATAAACATTCGGAAATGATAGACATTTGGAAATGATCGATCCAAAGGACTGTAGTTTGATTGATAGAAAGATTGAAATATTATTAACTGGCTACTCGGGGATAAAGATATTCAGATACTCAATTCCTTCCTTGATTTTGAAGGATAGTTAGTAATGAACCTAAAATTAACACTATATATAATCACATATGCACCAAATTGAATGTCCAAATTAATCTAGTACAATGAGAAGGTGGCCAAAAGGATTCTAATTCAGTAGGTACATTAAGGATAAGACAGATTAGCAAGGTAACAGAAAGAAAGAGCTACAGTTGCTCTAAAGTAGTGTTATGTTTTCCTCCAAAAGTTGAATTTCTCGCTGCAGTGGATCTATATATATTTCAAGTATAAATGCTCCCTGTAGCTGTTCTCAGTAAATAAATGCAAATAGTGAGGGTAGTTTCATATGGATGGTTGTGTCTGTGTACTGTGCCTTAATGAAAATACTTATAATTATGGACATCATCATTCAATTAGCCATTTATGGTGTTGCTTACAACCTCCTGCATGCCCCCACTGGAAGTGACGGTTGGTGTGACGATCTTCACATTTAGAAAGCTGTTAACAGTATACGAAATAATTGGAAAGTGGCAAAATGTTATTATATATTCATAAAGCAGAACCACCCAATATCTTAATATTCCTAATCTTGATTTGTTTATTAGCTTTTGGTTCAAACCTCTCTCTCTCTCTCTCTCTCTCTCTCTCTCTCTCTCTCTATATATATATATATATATATATATATATATATATATATAAAAGCAGAGTTTGACATCTTACAGTTGTAATAACAGGCAGAAAGAACTTTCCACAGTAAAGCTTTCTGAGTCTTTGGGATCAGATCAAGTGATGAGATCCTAGAAAGAGGTTAACTGTAGTAATTAACTAATATTTTGTATGCTATAGTATAGACACCTACACCAACAAGTGGCTTCTTCAAATGAAGACAATCAATACATTATTAGTATTGTTGTGGCCACACTCGCAAGGACTCACTTTGAAATCTCTTTGTAATTATCAAATAACAGTGTCTATTAACACGAATGTTTGTTTGCATTGGATCTGTAGTGATGTTTGCTGTCGAAAGCCATGCCTCTGTTTTTTATTACCTGAAGGAGTTAGTCAATTACTCAGATTAGTAGTTATGATCATATATAAGCATGTAGTACAAGCTTGTTCCTTACTGAATCGATTCATTACCTGCATATGTAGCAGGTGAGTGATCCAAGCTACGTACTCAAACCCCAAAGAACATTCAAACTGTGGTCCATATATAGGGATCCAAACCTTTGTATATTATGGATTAGGTGATGGCAACATACACTGACGTACAGCAGCAATTAACTAGTCACTGGCACAAACCAGTTGGAGGATATCCATATGGATCCTCTTTCAAAATTGAATCTTGTAGTAAGATCCATATTTGAAGTTTTAATTAATGTTGTTCCTGTAGAAGCATAAAAATCATGCACGCCACATAGAACTCATATCTCCTCAAAGTAAAAGCAGGCCGCAAAGGGGCCACATAGAACCCATACGATCCGAACAACCAAGGAGTTGGAAGCCGCATAATTAAGAAGAATCCATGTGGCCTGAACAACCACGAAGTAAGGGACCGCATAAGATCCCCCGACACGACATTTAAAGCCTGTCAGAAATTCTGACACACAACTCATCACCCAGAGCGCTTCGAGAATCGTAAGAGAGACGGCGGATCATAAAAAGACGGAAAGTCAAATCAGTGCATTAATGACTTCGTCATATGTGCCATGCCACGTGTTCCCTCATATGCGGCTATGGTCATATGCGGACACGTCATCATGCGGCCAAAGTGTCCATCCGACCAAGGCCAGACGAGAGCTCGCATTAGGCCACAATGTCATGCGGCCGAAGTGTCCATAAGACCAAGGCCAAAGGAGAGCACATATGTGTCCAAGACGTTATGCGGCCAAGATGTTATGCAAGATCTTTCCGTTGCAACCGAAGGGATCCTTACACAATCAGTGCAGACCCCGTGTCCAGCTGACCGAGTCACGCACACAACGGAGTTGAAAACGACCCCGAGATCTTATCAACAGCATATCCCAACCGAGGCCACATGACAGCATGTCCGTGGTATGCGGCTACAATTGCAGCAGTATTATGTTAAAGGAGCCCTATACAACCACCAAACAGAGGCATATTTGGCACATATAGCCTGTCAGCAGGATGGCTGTAAATAGCAAGGGTAGCATATCCCACAAGCAGGCTGGCCACGTACGTGCACACATGCTCAAGGGAAAGCGAAGAGAGCATCCTCATTCCCTCGCCGGACCATCAACGGAGTAAATGAGTCGTTGCAGTACCCGATCTCCATCGTCATATTATCCAGATTAAAAATATCGTACTTAGATTTTTTTTGTCTAGAATTTTTTTGTTACTTTTTGTTTGTTGTTAAATTTTTTTTTTTTTTTTTCAAATTTACATTAATGAGGAACAGTTCCTCGTTTAATTTCTCTGAGTTGTTCTTGATATATGGATCATTGCGTGCAGTACTGTCCTTGATAATTAATAAATGCAGTGGGGAATGGTGTTTGGCATGCTTCATATAATAAAAATCTGATCTCGATAAGTATATAAAGTATAGCATATATATTTCATGTCCCTAGCTACTGAATTGAAGATCTTTCACCAAGCAATCATATATCATTCCTTTTTGCGTCTGCTGCGACTACTTGCTGAGGTCTTCGAGAACACTGAAAGATTATTACACACATCTAAAGTTAATTTTTCTCTTTTAACTTAATAGATAATTAGCTGATACAGTCATGTTACAGTTCACTTGGAAGTACAAAGACGCCTATATATTAAAGTGACTTAAAGCTAAATATGGGTTATTGTTAGGTACACTACACGCTAAAAGACCAACAATTTTGTGAAAGTTAACCCAAAATGTGATCCCATGCTTTGATTAGGATACTGGTTGGCTACCTGTTCAAAGCACTTCGATTTATGTCTTTATAGCAGCTCTTGTACATGTAACAAGAAAGACTTACCTGTTCAATGTAAATTTAAATTTTAACTACTTTTGGCGTTTGATGTGTTTATTTCTTTTCGAGTACAAGACCAGGCCGTTTTTTACATTCGAAGGGCCCTGTACAAATGCAAACAAAATGACATTTTTTTAACTACTCTTACCTTTTTTTCTGACATTCTAAGAATTATGTTACAACAATTTCTAAAAAATAGAGAAACATAAATCTAAAAATAGAGATTTCACGTTAGTAATATATACATATGTTAAAACTTCTAGGACCTTCCTGTTTTTGAGGCCATGTGCTATCACACAACTTGCACATGTTCAAAAACGGCCCTATACAAGACTATGGGTAAACTAACTCTTAATGCTGCAGTCTAAGCTGTGCAGTTCATTTGTGCAAGTTTTATTTAAGTTGCAGTCCTCTGGAATACCTTCATAGGCTAGTGTGGTATGCTGCAACAAGAAAATGGTTATACGGTTTGTTTGTTTGTTTTTTTTCCAAGCACTGTATAGAGCTTGTTGCATCTGCTAATAGGTCATTCTCCCATATATTTATGCGAGGACAAACACAAATCATAGTATAGAACATCTCTAGGGGTTGGTAAAAAAAAAATGCTCCCTTCTAATATACATGGATAGAGAGAATGGCCACATTAATACGACTAGTATACTTTAAACGGAATTTAATCATCTTTTAATTATTATTATTTTATACTTGGAAAGTGCAAAAGGAACTATAAAAGAAAATTACATTTTTATTTAAAAAAAATTATACGTAATTACGTAGCTGCCATTATTAAATTTAATGAGTAATTTTAATTGGTAAAGTTAGGTAATTATATATTTGGAAGAACAAATTTATGATGAAGTCAACTTTTCTTATTATATATAGTAGTATAGATATAGTAAGTATAGATAAGGTTTTCTGCTGACAACCTTCTCATTATGCAATACGATTACCATAAATGAACAAGAGTTTCTTCCAACAATGTATTATTTTTGCCAATAGATCGAATCAACTACCAAAAAGTAATTAAAACAGAGTTCCTCTCAGATTTGTTGCAAGCTATGTTCTCCTTTTCTACTATGTACACATTGATAATCCATCTTTGCTTCTAAACGAACAGACGGGGGGAAACAAGAGAGAGCTTGTTATCAGCACCATCAGAGAGAGAAATTACATCCATCATGTTAAATATATCTCACTATCATACCCAAATCATATCAAGTGTCTATAAATTCATCTCATCTCCACTGTTAAAAGATTATAAATAAATGTGAAAAGATATATACAATTTTGCAGAGAGAACCACGATGCAAGCTGCCAAGTTTTCTCGATGCAAATCCCTTGCTGACATCCTAACGTCATTTACTCATACTATATATGTTTTCTTTGAGTTTTTCTTTGAGGCTTTCCGACCTCTTTTTCTCCGTGGATTGGATCCAAACATGATACTGCAGGCATTGATTATCTCAGCATCCTCCTCGTTCCACAGAATCTTAGCAGCTTCTGGCTTGGCAAGAAGTAGCTTTGCCACCAAGAACCCAGCGATGGACCACGTTTGATATAGACGAGCTTGCTTCCCAATGAAACGTCCACTCTTAGTATCATAATATTCGGGCCACTTCTCTGCAGCTAACCGCTTCTCTGCAACCTCTACAGCCCTTGCAGCAATCTCCGGCCTGTTCATCTTTATGCATGCAACTGTGAGCTGCAACAGAACAGAGCCACATGAATATATCAGCAGCAATTTAAACAGAAATATACAGTATGGAAACCTCAGCAAAAGAATACTTAAACAAAGCGACTACTGCTACCTGTACCCAGTGCTTATAACATTAAGGAGAATGGTGGATCCTAACACAGAATTTTAGCATCTCTTTCATCTATATCTATAATAAAACAACCAAGTCTAGATGCAAATTGAAGTTCCGATAACCCATTTGAGTAGGACCTCCATATAATTCTGCATGAAATCAATCCGGATAAGAGATCTACAACCTTCCAACATTCATTATATATTTCTGCAAGAGACCCCATCAATTGTTTTTCCTAAACTTAAAGCTCATTGGATCACATAATTTAGAAATGCCTTGCAAATCACATTACATGCCCGTTAATGCATCTAATATCATTTGTGACCAAATGATCACCAAATTAATGCAACACCATGACAAGCATTTACATTGCATTAGTGCCCCTTCCATACTGTATAATTTGCAGTGCAGTTGTTTTCCCACTATAATCCAGATGGTGACCTCAAGGGGGGGTTCTAAAAGCTGGGAACTCCAATCCTAAATAAAAAGACAGAAAAGAACCCAGGAACAAGAATTACAGGACAGAATGTAACGACCCGTTCCGTTCAAGCGGACAGCCGATTCAAACGGCAAGAGTGCAATGACCCGACCCGCTTTGCTCAGCGAGAATACTCGTTTGAGGCAAAGGATTTTCCGACTTGGCACTTCAGGAGTTCCGGCTTAGACTTTCAGAGGCTTGCTCGGAGTATCGCTCGACCGAGGCAAATCATCGCTAAGGTGGATGGCTACGATGAACTTGTCTTTGCTTAGCCAGCACACTTAAAATATGGACTATACATGCTAGTCGCTAGGTGAATCACCCCCTACATGCTAATAAAAATACAATGCACCTAGCTAAGGGAATAATCTCAACTTGTATTGCTTGTGTTAGAATTAGAACATGGAAATGAAACATTGCTTATAATTATACCCTCGCATGCTACATTTGCCTTGTGCAACTAGACCCCGCTATGCCTCGAGTAGAACGATATATGTATACTCTTCGTAGTGCACGGTTCACTTGTTTACACTGCACGTCCCAAGATCATGTCGCTCGGTATATTCCTTTACGGTTTCACTCCTCGCTTTACCTTATACCCGTGCCAAACGTAAATGCTTATGTTCAATATAAATGCATGCTTGCATGCTTATATGTTAACTTGTATTCGTGGACTCGTTTCAAAGCTTGTCATATAAATTATGCCACAACCAAGTAACACTATCGGTATCGTGCATGCATCGAGTTAGCCAGAAGACTATCAAACAGTTCTACTGTGCAATATGAACCTGTAAGTATACGGGACCGTTGGGTCGCCAAGGCAATCCCCGAAGCAGGGGAATGCATCAGGTCAAGTTTACATCTGAACAAGAATCATGTCAAGCAAATCAAGAAACACAGCTCGTGGAGCACTGCTCGTTCAGGAAAAGAATCAGAAATTTTCATGTCATGTTGTGAATCTGGAATGACCCAAGACTTGCATGTCGCGGACAACTTGTGCACAAGGTATTTCATGTTCAGGTTCCTGCGGACGGTCACCAGGGCACCGACACCGATCCGATCCGGACGGAACTTCACGATAGTCGCATATTAGTGGGCGACATGGAGTGAACGCCCCCTTGGCCTCGCGTCGCACTCCATACCGTCCCGGGTGAAGGTGACATGTAGCGATACATGACCTCACGCATCTAATATCACCCCGAGACTATAACTCGTCCTTTATGGCTATGCCAGCGACTTCTGTTCATATAGATAAGTCATCCTCGCTTAGCGGCAATCCACGTGCGAGTTATTACATCGCAACCAGAAATCGGAAATACCTGAACGAATATGGATTTAACACACTTGTACATATTTGGACAATTGAACCTATTCTGCAACACTTTTGGATAACATGTATACTCGTGCACCCGAAACATAATCTCGCTCACAACACTTGTGTTTGCATATGCTATTGCTCCTGGATTTCATTATATATGCCCGTGCTTAATTTAACTTGGTTTACCTTGGACAGGGAAGGACGAATGGTAAGTTGGTAAGTCTCGCCGTGTTCCTTTATATCGTACGGCACACTGCCACACGGGTTAGACTATTCATCATTGCCATGAAACTGATCCTAAGGAAAGAATAGAAAGAACTTAATAGATGGCGCGTAGAACCTATATAACGTGTTTGGATTTGTCGAGCGGGCGTGAGGCCTTCCCACCAATGCATTCATGTACTGATAACCCACCAGATTGCTTGCAGGGTGCGGGGGAACCTCGTTCGGTGCGGATGCCTCCTTCGTGCGTGCTAAGGCGTAGAGTTCACCCTGGAGCCTTAGAGCATTGCGTCCAGAACTGAAGCACATATACAAGACATAATGTTGGAACATCGCCTATGTATCATTCCACAAATGTAGCCGCTTGGCACGCTTTTACTGTTTCAGAGAGAGGCTTGAGCGACTTGTAATCTCGACCTAGCGCCGCCTGTAACACTTGTTCAATATCAATAAAGAGTTTGCTTTACTTCAATACTTATGTTATTCAATGCTTCCGCTATTGACGACTCTGTGAACTTGTTACCAATCGCCTATGCGTTCATTATTCCGCTGCACTCAGACAATCTGTGCGACTCTGTGGCTTAGACATCTTACCGCATGTTCATATCACGGCCTTGCACGGGCGTGGCTTACGCTCGTGTGACATCACGTCCAGATGGGTCAAGCGATAGTCCCGCGGGAGCGCTGGCGCGGTGATTCGTGCCTAGCGGGAACGGTCGATTTGCCTGCGGAGATCGGGACGTGACATATTGGTATCAGAGCGATGGCTTTACGCATTTGGACTTCGTTTCGATTTTCTCAGTTTCGAAAGCTCGTTCGTGGGTTATGTGCATACACTCTCTCTCAATGTCCCATCGGAATGTTCCAAACAATGAGTCTAAATACTTTCAAAAGGTTGCATGTGAATGATATGATTGCTTGTACGAAATTATGATGCGAATGCCTTTGTGTTGACCTGTGTTAGGCTTGTGGAAATAGACTCGTGCTAGAATTTGTAAGTTATGTGCGAACCCGAATACCTATACGTGATTACCCAACTGGTTAGTATGCGGAATAGAATATCGTTCGAACGGTTAGCTATGTACACAGCCTTTCGGCTAAGTTGTGTTGAGTATCGCGCGCCAAGACCCTTTGGTGCTAGCAAGTTGCAAATGAGATTAGGATATCATTCAGATAAAATGATAAGTCAGACTTTGATTGGCAACCGATAGAAACATTATCAGATTATCGCTTAGGCGAATATAGATAATCGTGCTTGGATTTTGGGAAATAGCTCGAACGATATTTCGTGTCGGCAGATACAAATCAGATATGGTTTACTTGGATGACTATCAACATGATATATATATATATATATATATATATATACTAGACTAAGATTTATCAGGCGATACCTAAGTATCGGACAGGAATTCTAAGGAACGACTCGGTGAAAACGTTAGCGATTGATGCGAACATAAATTAAGGATTTGATTTGGTGACTCAATTCCGAGTGGTGTATGGACCATTTAGAAATGTCCAAACGGATTCATAGGTCTTGTGCGATAGTCGGATTGAACGATTGGAATAATGTTTTGAACAAGTAATAAGGCTTATATCGATTAGGGATTCACGGAAATGGAAATCGATATCTTGGTTGAGAAAACTTGTTAGAAACTTGGAGGATCGTGCGAGCGATTTCGGATTTGAATCAAACGGAATAAACTTGAATACAATATCACTCGAATAGAAGTAAGCCCGAGATTGAATATTGTGGTTCGATGAAAGAGTAAGCGATAACGGATTTGACTTGGAGTTTGGAAGAACAATCTTGAATCTAGTTCGAAAAGATAACCTTCGAAATTAGTCCCAACGAGAACGATTATCCTGCGGGAGCGCCGGCGTGTTGATTTCACGTACGGCGGGGATGATCGAACTCACAGGAACATGTTCGGTGATTATTTTCAAACGAACTTGATGAATAGAACGTATCGAAAATGGATAGACTTTGACTTGAATATTTGAAACTTAGTTTCTTGACGAATGCCAGAAGCAGACTATGGATTTACCAAACGGTAATATTGAAGTTGGATGATTTTGCTAGACGAATTATAATCACTGCATGAACGAACATGACTTGATGGATTATATATATATATATATATATATATATATATATATAACTTGGATGGAGCAAAGTGAAATGATAAGAAAGTCTCGATCGTTTCGATAAAAACCATATTGTTCAACGTTTTTGTCTTGTGCGAGCAGAACTCTATGTCCGTACATGTATCACGTCCGGATTAGGACGATTATCCAGCAGGAGCGTTGACGTGGTGATCTCACGTCCAACGAGGGTGATCGAACTTGCGGGAGACCGGAGCGTGACAACTGATGGATCGTTTTGACTTTTGGCTCGACACGATAAGACGAATTTGGAAATACAAGTGAATCGAAAATGTTTCATGGATAAGTTAGCCTAGAACTTGGAACAAATCACGCTTGATGGTTTCGTGAACGGATACATAAATATTGTTAGACGACTTGGAGTTATAAACAAAAGGTTTAGAATTGAATCTTGGCTTAGTAGTCTAGACTTGGAATGGATATATGGATTCTATCGAAACATACTTGAGGAGATATATATGCAAATCACTAGGCTTGTCCTGCATCTTGGATATATCGTGGATTTTACTGAACGACTCGACCCATGTACAAACGAACGTGTTAAGAGAGTAGGATGATCCATGATCGATGTTTAGAAATCTGAGTAAAACGAGCTTGGGTAGAATACCCCGTGCAAAAGAACAATAGTTTGACCCTAGAAATTGGGGCGAGTATCGCGCGACGAATTTGCACGATGAATCGTGTGCTTGAACTTGTACCTATGACCTTGTGAGCTGACCTAGTAATTAGGCAGACGACCCTGTGCCGAGTGATAGAACCGTGTAACCGACTTTACAATATTGCTTGAACAAGCCATAGAACTGGAACAGCAAGACTTAAGAGTTAGACTGGAAACGATAACGTGTGCTATGTTTGACCCGAACAGATGGACGCTAGTCGGTTAACCGAATAGATCGTGCTTAACGGTAGTACAAATACTTGATTAAGTTGGAATGAAAATAACTTGGAATTTGATTGGCCCTGTTGGAAGTATTCTTGTGATTCATAAAACGAGAAACCTTGAGATTTTCGCAAGTAGCTTGTCCGATTTCACTATCTCTAAGTTTGGTTGAATGCATATGTTTGAGGGACGCCTTGAACGTGTGTACGATCCAAGACTTAATGATATGTGAAACTCGAGTGCTAAGACTTCGCTATCGCTAAGTTGGTTGACATGCATATGTTTGAAGGACGCTTTGAATATGTGCACGGTCCAGACTCGCGATATGCTGATCTCGAGTGCTAGTGCAAGTGAATATCCGCATGGACAAGTATAACGACTTGTATAAGTTTGCCTCAGCCTTAGATCATCATTCACGATGGATAATAACGTACCCCGCGTTACGCAATATATGTTCCGCACTAAGACGCAATAGAGACCGAGTCAGAACTTGGATTGGATGATAGAGTCATTCAATAAGACCGACCCAGCATACACGCGACACGGTATAAAGAACGAGTAGAAAATTGTATTCGAACGGATCTAGTGGTACCGATTGCTGCACTTGGGATAGATTCGATAGTGCGGTAGATCGATTTGTGCTCAGGAAGTCTCGAGGACGAGACTTTTTTTAAGTGGTGTATAATGTAACGACCCGTTTCGTTCAAGCGGACAGCCGATTCTAACGACAAAAGTGCAATGACCCGACCCGTTTTGCTCAGCGAGAATACTCGTTTGAGGCAAAGGATTTTCCGACTTGGCCCTTCAGGAGTTCCGGCTTAGGCTTTCAGAGGCTTGCTCGGAGTATCGCTCGACCGAGACAAATCATCGATAAGGTGGGTGGCTACGATGAACTTGTCTTTGCTTAGCCAACACACTTAAAATATGGACGATACATGATAGTCGCTAGGTGAATCACCCCATGCATGCTAATAAAAATACAACGCACCTAGCTAAGGAAATAATCCCAACTTGTATTGCTTGTGTTAGAACATGAAAATGAAACATTGCTTATAATTAGACCTTCGCATGCTACATTTGCCTTGTGCAATTAGACCCCGCTATGCCTCGAGTAGAACGATATATGTATACTCTTCGTAGTGCACTGTTCACTTGTTTACACTGCACGTCCCAAGATCATGTCGCTCAGTATGTTCCTTTACGGTTTCCCTCCTCGCTTTACCTTATACCCGTGCCAAACGTAAATGCTTATGTTCAATATAAATGCATGATTGCCTGCTTATATGTTAACTTGTATTCGTTGCCTCGTTTCAATGCTTGTCATATAAATTATGCCACAATCAAGTAACACTATATGTATCGTGCATGCATCGAGTTAGCCAGAAGACTATCAAATAGTCCTATTGTGCAATATGAACCTGTAAGTATACGGGACCGTTGGGTCGCTAAAGCAATCCCCAAACCAGGGGAATGCATCAGGTCAAGTTTACATCTGAACAAGAATCATGTCAAGCAAATCAAGAAACACAGCTCGTGGAGCACTGCTCGTTCAGGAAAAGAATCAGGAATTTTCATGTCATATTGTGAATCTGGAATGACCCAAGACTTGCATGTCGCGGACAACTTGTGCACAAGGTATTTCATGTTCAGGTTCCTGCGGACGGTCGCCGGAACACCGACACCGATCCGATCGGGACGGAACTTCTCGATAGTCGCATGTTAGTGGACGGCATGGAGTGAACGCCCCCTTGGCCTCGCGTCGCACTCCATACCGTCCCGGATGAAGGTGACGTGTAGCGATACATGACCTCACACATCTAATATCACCCTGGGACTATAACTCGTCCTTTATGGCTATGCTAGTGACTCATGTTTATATAGATAAGTCATCCTCGCTTAGTGGCAATCCGCGTGCGAGTCATTGCATCGCAGCCAGAAATCGAAAATACCTGAACGGATATGAATTTAACACACTTGTACATATTTGGACAATTGAACCTATTCTGCAACACTTTTGGATAACATGTATACTCGTGCACCCGAAACATAATTTCGCTCACAACACTTGTGTTTGCATATGCTATTGCCCTTGTATTTCATTATATATGCTCGTGCTTAATTTAACTTGGTTTACCTTGGACATGGAAGGACGGATGGTAAGTCTCGCCGTGTTCTTTTATATCACACGGCGCACTGCCACACGGGTTAGGCTATTCATCATTGCCATGAAACTGATCCTAAGGCAAAAATAGAAAGATAACTTAATAGATGGTGCACGGAACCTAGATAACGTGTTTGGATTTGTAGAGCGGACGAGAAACCTCTCCACCAGTGCATTCATGTACTGATAACCCACCAGATTGCTTGCAGGCAAGGTTCAAAAACTCTGTATCGGTATCGAACAGTTTGTATGAGTATCCGTATCGGCAGTATCGACGGTATCGGATCGGAGTATCAGATTTTTTGGTATCGACTGTATCGGCAATATTTAAATAATTATTAATAAATTAGTAAAAAATAGAAAAATAATTTACATATTTATGCATTATTTAAGTGTTTTTTATTTTATTTTTATTATAATTGAATAAAACAATAGTCATCCTTACTAAATGGTTTACCTGCGATATATAAGAGAGAACACTTGCACATCACCAACTCTATATATATATATATATATATATATATATATATATATATATATATATATATTTATTTTATTTTATTTTTTGAGATGAGAGAAAGAACACTTGCAGCTGCTGTTCCTTTTTTTTTCTCTGCTGTTTTTGTTTCTTCTTTTCATCTGACCAAAACCTAAAGACCCTTCCCTCTCCGATGGAAGCAGCGGCAAGTCGAAGAAGAAAGGGGTTCTTGGAATATTACCTTCTGAAAAATGAGGTAAGTTGAGTTCTTGAGAATTTTTTTTAGTAATTTATATTTTGTGTGTATGTTAGTAGAAGAATTTGCCTTTATTTATAGTTTTTTTCCTACTATTTTGGTTCTTCATTATTGTTCTGCCTTTATTTATAGTTTTTTTTGCTACTATTTTGGTTCTTCATTATTGTTCTCTGTTGGATTTGATGTCTGGAATCAATTTCTATTTTTTTTGACTTTTTGTAGAACATCTACTTTGTTAAAGTTCCTGTGATGATCTGATCTGATTTTTTTCCGTATCGGCCCGTATCGGCTCGTATCGGCCAGTATTGGTCTGTATCGGCCAGTATCGGTCCGTATCGGTCCCGTATCGGCCGATACAGTCCGATACCATATTTTCCCTCAATGAATCGGCCGATCCCGATTTTTTTGGGCGGTATCGGATCGGCCAAGGCCAGATCCGATCCGATACGGCCGATACGTATCGGTATCGGCCGATACTTTAAACCTTGCTTGTAGGGTGCAGGAGAACCTCGTTCGGTGCGGATACCTCATTCGTGCGTGCTAAGGCGTGGAGTTCACTCTGGAGCCTTAGAGCGTTGCGTCCGGAACTGAAGCACATATACAAGACATAATGTTGGAACATCGCCTATATATCATTCCACAAATGTAGCCACTTGGCACGCTTTTACTGTTTTAGAGAGAGGCTTGAGCGACTTGTAATCTCGGCCTAGCGTCGCCTATAACACTTGTTCAATATCAATAAAGAGTTTGCTTTACTTCAATACTTGTGTTATTCAATGCTTCCGCTATTGACGACTCTGTGAACTTGTTACCAATCGCTTATGCGTTTATTATTCCGCTGCACTCGGACAATCTGTGCGACTCTGTGGCTTAGACCTCTTAGCGTATGTTCATATTACGGCCTTGCACGGACGTGGCTTACGCTCGTGCGGTATCACGCCCAGATGGGTCAAGCGATCGTCCTGCGGGAGCACTGGCGCGATGATTCGTGCCTAGCGGGGACGGCCGATTTGCCTGCGGGAAATCGGGACGTGACACAGAAGAAGCAGACTGTCAGGTCATGGAAGCTCAGACACTAATTGACTAGCCGTCGGAAATATCCAGGAGCCAAGCGGCAAGTGAAGGAAGCAACGAAGAGCATTGGCAACTCGAAGTAGCACTCCTTGCATGGTGGTGGTTGGTTTATTAATTATTATGAGTCGTAGGTTCTATATATAGAAGACAACATTTGTAAAAGAGAGAGCTTTTGATTTTTCATCCCTTCTTGCTAGGAAACACTGCTAATGTTGCATGAGTTAGTCCCCTTCATCATTTGGGTGAGAGACTCCCCTTGCACTTGGATTCAGAGAGTCACCAACTTTCTCCAAACTGTCATCGTAACCATCCTTACCTCTACCAATGAAATCCACTTTAGTCTCTTTCTGTTTTAATTTCTTTCTCGGCATCAAATATAATAATAGATACCAAAAAAAACCCTACCAAAACATAGAGCAACAACAAAAAAGTCTTTTATCCCAACTTTTTGGGGTTGGCTATTGGAATCTCTTTTTTTTCCCTCCATTCAGCTCTAAGGTCCATGTACTCTGTAACGCAATCATCAAAAACATGAATAAGAAACTATGAAGGGAAAAAAAGACTTCTGACCTGCCAGAGCAATGTAGGCCAAGAACCTGCATTATGATATGACCAAGGCCTGCACAAGAAGCATGGATAAGGAAGCAAAGAGAGATCAAGTAGAGGAGAAAGCAAATACTCGGAAGTGGATTACGTATTTTTGGGATCACTGCCAGTGATGATTCGCCATTCCTGACCTTCAAGAGCAGGATAACATATCTTGAAGGGCATATCTGCCACTAAATCAGACCACTTTGCTTCTATGAGATCCAAAATAGCATGTGATTGTTGAGTTGTTGCCAAACTGTTTACTATAGACCACAGGTTTCCTAGAGAAAAGAATCGGAAATCCATGTGAGCAGGCTGCAAATTTCCTATAAGGTAGCCTCCCTTATCAGGCATCCACTCCACAAGCCATGGAGGGATCTGATCAGGGTAGATGTTAAACTTGTTAACTGCATCATAAGAATACTCCTCAGTTTTGTAACGGTAGATCTCGTTGAGCTTTTTCATGTCAACCCAATAATGTTCCCTAGTATGGAAAGATAATGCTATCAGCCGGTTATTTAGTGCCCGGACAAGGTCTGCGGATCCATCCTCTAGCGCAAGCATCTCTCTGGCACATAGAAGTGCTGAATAGAAAAGTGCCTGAAACAACATCAATACTTCTAATAAGTTCAAATTCATTCAAACATAGCAAGTTTAATTCTTTCTCTACCACTCAAAAGCAATCAAGTGTCGCCAACAGCATTTTCAACCAGAAGTATCACTCAATCACAATTTGGAATGGTCGAAACAAAATCCAGGACAGTTTCCATCAGGATGACCGAAGTCCAATATAAAAGACTGATGGGTTCATAATTGATTAAATTACAGAATACTCGTAACTTTCATGAAGGAAAGCAGATTCATGTGTGTGTGTGCGTGCATGTCCTTTTGTGTATGTAGAAGATGGCATACATAGACTGTTAAACTGGTAAAGCCGAGAGATATATTACAAATTCTTTACAAAGGAACTTTTCTTCTAAAAAAAAAACTAAAAAAAACTGCCCACTCTCAAGGTGTTTGTACCCAGTACTACGCCTTACACAGCAAAGGTCATAGCCAGTAAGATTTTTATATTGAAACGTTAGTTATTGCCTGTACAACAACTTTTTAAAGTTCAGGCAACGATTCAATCTCTCTCGCATGCACTTTAAGAGAATATTATAAAAATATACAGAATAAATATAAAATATATAAACCCTCATCCTCATTACGACTCTAAGAGTGTTGGTGCAGTGGAAGGGACTTTAACATACTTTAGATAATTCTAAGGTATCAAATCGTGATCCTACAATGTGGAAGTTGTCTGCTGAAGAGCTAGAACATACATATTACATAGCCAAATAATCGAGAGATTAACAATATTTTGTATACAAGATTCAACCAAAATCCATAATCATGACGAGCATCACTCCAGGCATTAGGAAACAAATAATAATTGTCCTATTCTCCTCCCTACATTCTTATAAAAGAAGTAACCACCCCATACCACACCACCTAGATAGGTGCTTGCTCCATGCCAAACCCCCATCCCTACCAACAGCACATAAGTTCCTATGAATATGAATATAACCATCAATTGATAAGAAGTCTCATACCAATAATTTACAGTCAGCTTCATCCATTAATTCCTCCTAATCATATCTCCTCAATTAGCACAAAAGAGCTCTTTCTCGTCACTTCCGCAAACACTATCCTCAACTTAGTTTTTGCTTGTTAGCTACTTATTCTTTCAAAAAGAAAACAAAAATTGATATTCAAATAGCTGGATATTTAAACTAAAAGATAGGATAAGAAATGACTATATTTGTGAAAAGTTTTATGTGGTACCAATTGAGGACAATATAGAGAAAATTGTTTTATATGGTTTGGACATGTGCAACACAGATCACTAGATGCTCATGTAAGGAGAAGCAATAATATAGTAGTTAATGGAACCCCTACGACTAGATGTTAGGACTAGACGAACAAGACTTGAAATTTTAAAGGAGGATATGGTTTTTGTTAGACGAACATGACTGGAAATTTTAAAGAAGGATATGGATTTTATTAGACGAACATGACTTGAAATTTTAAAGAAGGTTATGACTTATGTTTGTGTGACAAAGGACATGGCCCTTAACAGAGCCAAATGGAAGAAGAGGATTCAAACAGCCTACCCAAAAACATTGGAATAGGCTTTGTTGTTGTTGTAGCCCTCAACCCTCATCACAACCCTGGAGTTGTGGTGCAGCCACACGACCTTTAACATGGTATCAGAGCAACCCGGATCAGATCTCTACGGTGCACATTTCAAGCATATTAAGAAGAAGAAAACATAACGCTGCTTTTGATCCCACTATCAGCTCATAAATGGGCATTCGACCTACGGAAATATTGGGATTTTTAAATACCTAACCATGGATCCTCATCAGAACTCTGGAATTCTGGTGCAGTGGCAGGGCCTTTAATACACCAACTTGGATTACCTTCGTAATGATCGACTGGTGATTAACAAAATAATGGGCTTAACCAAGATGGTGAACAGATGCACTAAAGAATGATTTGAAAGTGGATCGTATGACATGTTATGTTAGTTCCACTCTCGCTGAGCTACTACTCGTCAACTCATGGGTTTTTTTTTTTCCTTTTTTAGCTACATTTCAGTTTGCTAAGTTTCAACTGTTGTTTCTAACCTGCCCCACTAAACCTAAAGAACCCAAGCGGTGAAGCGGCAACTGAGAAGCTTTTCCACACTTGGGTGGGCAGGGAGATCAAGAATACCACTAATGTTGTAAAGTATTATATGCTATTAGTCAAGAAAACCTAATTCAAATCCATTAGTTCTTTGTTTAATGTGTTTTTGCTACTATTAAAGGACAAACCAGGACTATATGCTATATAGAAAACAGCTGTTAAATGCTTCGACAGATCTCTACAAAATGAATCCTTATGAAATTGCAAAAAGGGAGAACTAATACAAAGATGAATGGAGGAGAATTCACGTAGCAGATCCAAAGATGTGGTATACTGGTATAACAGTTCTAATATGTAAGCATCAATTGCTTGGATATATATAAGTTTATAACCAATTATGGTAAACTCTATTAGGTCAGCCAACTTTCTCCAAAGTTAAAATTGATGGGCTGGTTTTGATGGTGCGAACATGTATCACATTATAGTCCACTATAGTCTATAAGTATCAAAATTAGATGATTTAATCTCAGCAATGAAAATCTGAACTGGAAACCACAAAGTAAAATCCACAAGTCTTTTGAGAGGTGACGGTAAAATATTTTCTTGATAAGCCACATGAATGTAAAATCAAAACAATGGTATTGATTCATCTTCATTCTTGAGTAGAGATTATCAAACCTTTTAGCACATAATTAATGTTGTTAAAAAAATTATTTAGACGTTGTAATCCAAATACGATACCTGGTGCTCAGATAGAACTGATGAACCTCCAACAAAAAATAATAAATAACTTTCTTTCTCCAATAAATTTTTAAGAAATACTTAAAAATAGTGTCCCAGAGCTGTGATTCAGTTCACATGATACTTGTGAACAAATACGACAGAAAGGACTATTTCACAAACGAGCGTGCAATAACGAAAAAACAACTTCAAGTTTATGTTCAAGTACTTCAGTGCACAGTTCAAATAATCATGGTATTGATTCATCTTGATTCTTGAGTAGAGATTATCAAACCTTTTAATACATAATTAATGTTGTTCGAAAAATTATTTGGCAGTTGTAATCCCAATACCATACCTGGTGCTCAGATAGAACTGATGAACCTCCAACAGAAAATAATAAATAACTTTCTTTCTCCGATAAATTATTAAGAAATACTTAAAAATAATGTCCGAGAGCTGTGTTTCAGTTCATATGATACTTATGAACAAATGTGACAGAGAGCTGTGTTTCAGTTCATATGAAACTTATGAACAAATATGACAGAAAGGGATATTTCACAAACGAGCATGCAATAACGAAAAATCAACTTCAAGTTTATGTTCAAGTACTTCAGTGCACAGTTCAAATAATCATTGTAGGTAGTGTGTATTCTCAACTCATTCCTAGGAACCATGCTGGCTGATACATGCTATTTGCATACATATATGTACATGCCATTTTGGTCATGTCGGATGGCATAAGTAGCGTACTCTTTCATAGCTAAAACTTCGGACTGTGTTTTTCATTGACTGTTAAAAAATATTATACCAGAGAAAAGAGACTAATTTGTGTTGGTACAAGAATAACCTGTTATAGTTACTTTCAGTTCAAGATACCTGAATTTCAAGAGGGTGACCATGAATTCCCATTCGACGGTCTATCATGCAAGAGCCATCTGTCACTAGCAATGTTGGAAACATGTCAAAGCCATCTGCAAGGCAAAGCTTTAAAATCATCTTAATGCCGGTTTGGACATCAATTCTCTCCTGAACCGAGAGATCCCCCGAACATTTTCCATATGCTCTTAGCAGTATAATCCACCATAACCCTGTATAAATGCTGATGGCATGAAGAACATCAAAAAAATTAAGAAGATGAACAAAAGACTTGAAGGGGTAGACTGACAAGCAGGATCAAATGAAGGTCAAAAAGGTTTATGCATAAGCACTCAGTGCAAACAAGCTTCGAACAAAAGAAAATTTGTGTTAAGAAGTTTGATTTCAAGAACCGTAACTGATGTGGAACGAAAAACATCCTAGATGTTTTGTCAGAAGTACCTATTTAGCATACCTGAATCAACTGGTGCTACTCGTCCTATTGCAGCCTCTCCGAAGTCAGGATCCAAGACCTCCTCAGTTGCAGAATCATCACCATCAAGTGGGATTGTCCGTACCTTGAAGCTGGCAGGCATCAAACCTTGACCTGGACTATGGCAGTCCATTGTTTTCTCCCAACTCTAACAAAAAAGTTAAATCAAAGCCCATAAGGAAGAATGAATAGACAAGATGCTAGCATCATATATAAAAGTCATTAGTATACTAATCTAATGGTTTAAAGCAAGGTCTGACGCAAACAAAATGTACATTCAAAGCTGAAAGCAGTAATTTTTGCATATGATGTTGAGCTTCCTACACAAAGTAGCTTCCATGGAGCCTACCTATTATAAGGGAAGAAGAAAATATAAGCAAAACAAAGAGGCAAGGTAAATTGTCAACTACTATGAAATTGGAAAAAAAAAAACAGATTCATCCAATGTTCTTAGTGTGTCTTATTGATTAAGAAATGCTTTCACCCACACATAGAAACCTGATCAAAGTTTCAGTTCTCTTTTTGGATCCAGGACAAGTTTTTCAATCATTCATCTAGGTAATGATGCTCACTTAGGCCTCTGATAAGCTCATGTTGAATCCAAGCTTTAAATCAACTTGTATCTTGAACAATAAAAATGAAAATCTGAACTATCTTATTTGCCCCTTTTATTAGTGATTTTGTAACAAATTATTTATTTACATGGACAATTTTCCATTATTGGAGATCATAGTTCCAGTTAAATACTATCATGAAAGTTCCTCATTGATCTTTTTCCACTGTTCTTACATCAAAACCATAACTTCAGCAATTAGAAAGAGAACATTTTCAATGTATGTATGCATATGCACAGATGAATCCAAAAGACAGCAGTAACGGTCCTATATGCTACATCTACTCCGAGGCTTGAAAGGAACAATAAGTATGACCAAAGAGATGAAAGCGAATTTAGGCTCAAATATTCATATTGAACAAAAGAAAGTATAATACCTGCAGCTGAAGAGTGTGAAGGATGAAGCTTCGAACAATATCATACTCTCCCTTCAAAAGGAAAGCAATACCGGAAGGTATGAAGTCACGAATGAAGACTTGATCATAGTTTAGAACATTTCCATCTGATGGTGTTGGGTCCAGAGCAGCAATTGTTCCTACAGGACTACCACAATAAAAAACAATAGATTCCTGTAACAGGCGCCATGCTTCCTCCTCGACGGTGGACACTCTCCTCTTTCGAGATGAAGGTTTAGTTTCTTCAGATGTATCACTATTAGAAACAATGCAGCCATTTTCACGTTTCAGTTGCTGCAACTCCTCTGCACCTAGAAAACTCTGTCCACTCATCTCACCAGGAAACTGATTTGTCTTATTAGCTGTATCTTTCAACCATGCATGATTTTCCCCATCCTCACTTGTTATACCAGGGATACCCTCTGCCCGTTGGCATTGGCATTTAACTAACTGCGACCTGTTATTTAATTTAGTTCCAAAATGATAAGATTCGTTAGAGATGTTCTGTATCCTCCTGCAGTCTTGAAATAATCTTGAATAAGACTGTGATCCCAAGTAAGAAGAACAGGCTCTCTTTTCAGACTTGACAAGGGGCACTGTTACGTGTGAGGCACAAGTATTTAGACCAAAGCAGGAATAGCCAGGTAGAGTCCCACCAAGAACTTGTATAGATGCATCAAAAGTTCCCATCATCATTGCTGAGGAATGTGATAAAGAGTAAATTCAATTCAACGGTAATAATTGAACTGATGGAGGATCTCCAATCTTCAAGTCTAAAGAGAAAAGCACCAAAAACAAGATATTGTTGGAAAGAGGATGATAACCGAACTTTGTCATATTGATTCTACAAAATGTTCATAGTGTCAAGGCTGGCAGTAAATTTGCCACACAATAAAACAGCTCTAGATACAGTGGTTAACTAAGATTGCTAACAGAGCAAAATCCTGAATAGTAACAAAGAGCACATTCACGAGCTTCGGGGCACATTGGCTAATTAACGAAACCTATAAAACAATCAACTTCATAAAACTCATAAGCACAAGATAAGCATAAAGTCAACAACCTTAAAGAGTTTCGTATAGACATGTAGCCGCAGAAAATTAGCTCTGTGACTGTCACTTGTGCTTTGTAACTTTAACTGAAACCAATGAACTGATAATATATATATATATATATATATATATATATCCTCACGTAATTAAGAAGAAAAAATTCTAAAATCCTTCCAAGTAACACCTATATTCCTCACGTAAAAAAAATCATTAAATCCTTCTAAGCAAGGTAGTCAAAGGCTCAAGGCGCACTCAAGGCGCAAAGGGTCCAAATCGCCCGAGGCGCAAGGCGCACTTAAGGCGCGCGCCCGAGCGACACGAGGCGCAAAAATTTTATATATATATATATATATATATATATATATATATATATATATATATATATATATATTCACATCGGATTTCTACATTGATAAACATGTGTGCTTCAAATTCTCCCATGTCTAGGTGGCAATCACTTTGAATTGAGTGAGTGAGAGAGAAAACAATTAAAAAAAAGTACATCAGTTCAAAAAACAGTCTAAAAACAGTACAACAGTTAAAAAATAGTCTAAACATGTTATTTTTTCACAAGATTTTCAAGGCGCGCCTAGACGCGCCTTAGCTATTCCAAGGCGCTCGAAAAAGGCGCACCTAGGCGCGCCTTAGGTGGGCCTTAAGAATTGCGCCTTGCCTGGAGTGCCCTGAGGCGCTGCCCCTGCACCTAGGAGCAAGGCGCGCCTTTGACTACACTGCTTCTAAGTACCTTAAAATATATCCAAAATCCTATAAACATATCTATAACAAATTCAAATTAAAATATATTCAATATTCAAACTATATTTAAACTAACTAAATGATATTATCTAAACATTTATCCAAAGTTCTAACAACATATCTATAACAAATTTAATTAAAATATATGAAAATTATGTTAAAACTATTTTAATATAATTTAAATGCTTATCTAAATTTTCAATAATATCGGTACGTGTATAGCACGTGAATATGACTAGTATATATAAAGAGAGAGAGAGAGAGAGAGAGAGTTTAGGCAGTGGTTTCTTAACATGTATTAAGTCTAACAACAGAGTAGCAGTAGCAGGGCCGGCCAGGGGTAATCCCAACAAGACCTTGGGCTTGGGCAACCCCTGGACTTAGGGCAACCCCCCATACAGCCCAACTCCCAGGTTATATACCAAAGGGAAGAAAAAAATGTAGAAAAGAAGAATAATTTTAACCGGAGAGAAAATAATTTGGACATTCAGAAGTCTAACAATGTCGAACGTCGAAGAAGGGCTAGGCTGAAGGCATCAACGAGGTCAGGTCAGCTAGGTCATCGACTTTACGACGCAGAAACACGGGCATCTGGTCAGCGGGAGCAGGATCTTGTCAATCCTATTTCAAAACGGATTCGGCGCTCGGTTGCACCTTGTCCACCTCTGCCAATAAGCGCAATAGGCCTCCGCCAGTCCCTGTAAGTACTTTGGTATTTGCCATTGACGTCATGTTCTTTCTTATGCTCAATTTTGTTGAATAATAGTTTATTGATTTGTCTTCTCGGATGGGATTGGGAACACATGCATATCTTGGTATTGAAACTCAATATTTGAGTTTTTTTTCTAGTAACATGATATTGCAATCATATTATTTAGTAACATGATATTTCGATCATATCACAATGAATGTAGTAGTTGACCAAGAATTTGGAATGGAGTTCCTGTATTTACATTAGGTTTTTCATATTCAGAAGTTATATATTTGGGATAAATAATTATCAATTGTTTCATTCACTGAAGACTTAATGAAACAAAGTTGTAGCTGGATAGTCATCAGCAGCTCCATAGAAGTCCACAGGCAAGAAGTTGTATTGTAAATGGTCCATAGGCTTCAAGTTCATAGGCAAAAAGTTGTATTGTACATAATCATAAGCAGCTCATTCAATGAAGAGTGATGGCTTGAATCCATTTGCTCACTTGAGCCACATCTTTATCACATTTCTAGCCTTCTAGGTTATATGATTAACCTTTAGATGCAAATGTAGTTAATTATGTCGACTATTGTTTTTTTTTTTTTTTTTGGGATCATCATAATGACATAATTATGTTAGACAGTAGATAAATCTGTTTGAGTCACACTTCCCATTATTTGAATGCCAGACTTGATACTTGATATTTATTTGTTTAAGGTCGTCAATTTAAACCTATAGTCAGTCTTCTATGATCTATGAACAGCCCCCCGAATCAGCTCTTCCCTCCTTCTATATCTTTGCAAGGAGAAACTTATTCTAGCTGTATTGCAAGGAGAAAGTTACACAAGTTGTACTTAAGGTCTTTCAGTATTGGTCTAATTTGCAATAGCATCCCTGTAATTGGTACTTGGTTTGGCTCACATAGGTTTGTGCTATCATCGGCTCTGGTCGGGAAAGATCAGTAAAGTAAAATAACTAGTGTGATTATATGTCAAGTGCAAATTTCAAGTATGAAGATTTTCTTAAATATAAGGTATAGGTCAAATACCTTGCCCATAAGTTTTTTTAGGACTTAGGTATGTTTCCTCAATAAAAGGTTAGGTTACGAGTTACGACAGTACGAGAAGTTTATCATTATGATAGGTGTCAAGCATAACGATCTGACCAATTACATCAGGCAGTCCTCATATAATTTCATTGTTCAATAGTTAGTCTGCCCTCCATTTATATCCAGATATGGTGAGTTAGTTTTGGAATACTAGTCTGATAGTAGGTAGGTTGGCTGATCAAATTTCTGCGATTGACATGAGCAACATTGTGTTGCATGCGACAGCAGCCTCCTGTTTTCTGAAATTATGTCATCTTTAAAGATGAAACAATGGCAACACACATGCAATATTTAAAGGCATAAATCTCTAATAGGAAACCAAAACAGATAGAGATGAACAAAATCAAAATATTATGTCAAACAATTAAAATCCATCCAGATCAATTTTAAATAAAATAAATTCTAACTTACTTGTAAATCTATTTGGATTTAGATTGACTTAACTAATGGTCCTTCTCCATCAAAATGTCTTTGGTGTGTGTGTATATATATATATATATATATATATATATATATATATATATATATATATATAGTATTAGTATCAAACATGTTAGTTAAGTATCAATATCAGTAGCAGTAGCCTAGTTGATTAACAGAGCAACAAACCAATCAGTCACCATCTTAATGTTAACTTGAAGAGAAATTTGTCATTCATGGTCAATCAACTGAGTATGGAGGAGCTCACATGACAATCATCATCACTTCATAGTCATTGTTTTTCATGTGATGCAATTTGTAATAATGGTCAACCAAAATTAGCTCTGGCTAGGGCAACCCAACCCGGCCCGGCCCTGCCCTGCCCTGCCCTGCCCTGGGCAGTAGTAATACAAGTTTTGTGCTGAAGCATATGCATAGAAATTGTCGGTTTCTCCTTTTCCCTAAAAAAGAGAGATTTAATCTATTCTTTCTCTCGACAAATAAATAAAAGAATTTATAATCCATTCTACTATCCACTAAAAAAACTGAGCATAAAGAAAGAAGAAAGGGAATAGGCCTATAATCCATTAAAAAACTTGCTTATTCAACCATATGGAATTGGAATTAGGTCTATTTACATAAAAGTGTCAAAACCTAGTTTCCTATTCACGTCTATTCCTCGACGATTGATTTCAGCAGGAAGGAACCCTAGTCCATGAGATAATTTCTGGCCCTAATGGTGAGGGGATTTCTTACCGAATTTAATTTTGTGGAATTGAGAAAAAAGCAGCAGCGAGGAGAAGAAAGATGCGCGGTTGGCTGGGTCTCACTCAAGCTCGAGCCGACCCTTTCCTTCCTTCCTTTGCTACCAATTTAATTAGTAAACAATATATGGGTATCCTGTCCTGTACATATAGGAGGAGGAGAGAGATGCACGCAATTAGCCCTTCTCCAATGGCAACTTCTTTCTAAAATTGAAAAATAGACGCTTCTCTTCTCTTTACATCACTGCTACATCAGTGTGGTTGTGTCAAGAAAAGTGTGTCGTTACCGCATTTCTAATAGATTTTTATACTAGTTAATAGAATTTTTACATAAAAATTATACACACACAAAAATATTCTTCAATAATTCTCAAAAAAAAAATTCATTCTACATCAATGCCACATATGATAGAAATAAAAATAAAATTTTTGGTTGAAAAAGATTTTTTTTTCTTCTAAAAAATATTTCTATTATAGAAATAGAAGAAATAAAAATCTCCATTGAAGATGACCTTATTATAATACGTCACAATTTCTCATACACCTCACTTAAAATATCACCAATATTGGCACTTATAGAAATATCAAAATTTTAATAAAATAGTATATATTCAGAATTTTCAAAATTTTAACATTTTTAATTTTTTTTTTTTAGAATTATCAAAAACAAAATAAAAACAATTTCTAAACATAAAAAAGTCTGTCGAATTTTTAATAGTCATACTTTTTTAAGAAGTGCTAAAATATTTACAATTTTAAACACAAAAAAGGACGGTGTTTATTCATTTGAGGACTGGCTTGTCTTTATCACCGGCCAATATCTCCTCTTGCAAAATTTTACACCACTCACCATCCAGCACGTACGTGTATACCTACAGTACAGAGACACAAGAAGAGAGAAGTGAATTTTCCTCCATTGTGGACCGTCGCGGACATATTAATTGATCATACCACCAATACTCACCACGTTTTAGCTTACTTTGGCAGTTGTGACTGACGTGTTTGTTCCAATGATTTCCACATTATTATTATTACTTAGCATTAAAATATATATACAATCACAGTCGCGCCCCTAGAAATCCCAGGATCAAGATGTAGTACTGTAGAGTTGTCTCCTCCTCTATACTGTAAAAGAGAGAATCCAACCAACCTTCTATCAAGGCAAAATCCCCAATTAATTAATTCCAAATCCAATACAAATGACCAATCAATTCCAAATATGACACAGAAGCAACACCGAAACATGCATGCTTATTGAAATTAAAAGTGCAAGAGACGTCCAGTTCCTTGGTAAAAGCAGCCAATTGACTTCACTACTAGTGGAGAGAATGTATGTTCTTGCTCAACTCCTCTAGCTTTTTCATCCTCAATCTTTCGCTCTCTGTTTCTAGCTGTGGAGATCAAACATGTAAGGAATTAGGCCGGTTTTACCTATATATACTTGTATATTTATTTGTTGCAATTGAGAAAGGGAAGAGGAGGAAAGGAAATTACCTCCTTTAGTTTGTTGACTAGCTGATTTTTCTCCTTCTTCTTCTCATTGAATGCCTCAAGAGCTTCTTTATATTCCTCCTCCTTCTTTGACAACAAATTGCAATGTGAATTAAGTGAACTGAGTGATCGATAGAAGAAAGAAAATCAACATCAAATTCACCTTCTTCAGGCAGTTTTGCCCCAGCGGCTTCAATTTGCGGTTAACTGTGTCAATTCTCTTTCGCACGGCCGCAACTTCCTTTCTTGTCGGATCTGCCATAGCTTCAAGTTCCTAGAATGAAATAAAATGAAATAAAATTATTAGTAATGATGACATCTGACATATGCTTCTGATACATGATAAAGGATATGATACCTAAACTTAACATTAACAATTGCCTTATCCTTCTTCACGGCCTGCCTGGATCTGAGTTCTTCTCTGTCTGCCACTAGTTCTAATTTAGCTCTACACATACATGCTTTTATACTTGTTCATTGATCTTACATGTGAAAATATTAATATATATAACTATATTTGATTATTCATTTCTCACCACAAATTAATTTTCAGTTATATCTTAGATTATCAGAGAAAAATTCTGATTAAACTTACTTGGCGGATTCCTACCAAGCGCTTGGTTTCCTCCTCTACCTTGCCCAACTGAGCAAAAACCTTCTCTCTGACCTCCATTTTCTTCCTTTCAATTTCTGATCGAAACGTTGAAAGAGCTGTTCTTGATATCTCCTCGTCTTCTTTCTCTTTCTCTTTCTCTTCCTTTCTCGGGCTATCTCTATAGCTGTGCCCCAAATCCTTGATCTGCATAATCTCCTCCAATGACCGCCTCCTCTGCATGCTTGATCTCTCCCAAAATTCTCCTCCTGTAATTGAATATCCTTCCAAACTTCCCCTCTTTAGCCCTATGTGTACCTTTTTCCTGTAGGTATATAGACAATGGAGAACTACTTTTAAAAGTGCCAATCAAGTTCAGGTACCTGTAAATTAGAGGGAAAGGATTTTAGTGAAATGACTAAACAGCTCTTCAAAGCTGTCAATGTAATTTTCTGCTATTATTGACATCGCACCTTTATATATTTCTTACATAGTCTTGATATCATGTATTGATTACTATGTTGGATCTATCGCTAATACTAGCTAGCTAGCTAGTTTCAGAAACCAATAGGATAGATTTTCTGTTGAAAGGTTATTAAGGGTATTGTAGACTGTCCTTTCACATGATTAGGTGCCGGGGTGCTTGGGTTTGAAGACTGGTGTGGAGTAGACAGGAAGCAGGTGCTTTCCTGTTCAGGAGAAAGAAAAGCCTTGAAGGGGAAGGCCAAGGTAAACTAGTTAATTATGTCAGCATCTGTCTTTGAACTGATCATAACTGACTTTCCATGCATGGTAATTAGAATGACAGACTATGTATCTTCTATTTTTCCACATTAGCTGGGGTTGGAAATGAAAGTACGGAAATCGTTCCCCAAATCAGAGAATAACTACGAGATAATCGAGCAAAACATACAAACTAAAAACGCCAAACACAAATCGCAGACACAGAGATTTTTGACGAGAAAAATTCTTGCGAAAAAAACCACGGGACGATCGGAGTCCAACCCTGAAAAGCCTCAACTAATGGAATAAAAAATACACCGACTCCTTACAAACTTCTCACCGATCCAAACGGATCACCACAACTCTTTTGGAACAGAAAATAGATTATAACCACGAAGAAGAAAGACAACGAGAAATACCCGAAACTGATCTCCTTGTTTGAAACGGCCTACAATCCTTCTTTCTCCTCTCCAATGTTGCAATGACACTCTTGCCTCATTTTCTCTCATTGTTGCTATTTTTTTTAGAGAGAGATTTATTTTAGGACCAGGAGACACTTATATATAGCCTCAAACCCACAACTACCAATCCTATTATAGATAGGAATATCCAATCCAAATACAAATACATTGACATATTCCTATTATATGTAGGAATATCCAATCAAAATCCATTGAGATATTCCTATTATATTTAGGAATATCCAATCCAAATAAATTGAGGTATTCCTATTATATGTAAAAACACCCAATCCTATTCAGGGGTATTTTTCACATAGGTTGGGAATCCCACCCACTCCAAAAAATCTTCCCCTTCACAACTATGTGGAGGGGTTGTCATCCCGACGATCCGCCTACAGTACTCAAACTTTCTCCTTGGTAGAACCTTTGTGAACATATCTGCTCCATTGTCATCTGTATGAACACTCTCAAACGTCGCTTCCTTCTTGTCAACCACATCTCGTTTCCAATGATACCGGGTATCAATGTGCTTGGACCGGCTATAAAATGTCTGGTTCTTCACAAGGTGAATAGCACTCTGACTATCGCAAAGCAAAGGATCGATATTGCTCCTGCTTTAGCCCAATTTTCTGCAGCAGCTTCTTCATCCACATCAACTTCTTGCAAGCCTCCGTCACCGCAATGTATTCTGCCTCTGTCGTCAACAAGGCAACACACTTCTGTAAACGCGACTGCCACGATACTGCTCCACCAGCAAACATCATCACATAGCCCGAAGTCGATCGTCTTGTCTCTACATCTCCAGCCATATCAGCGTCGGTATATCCAACCAGCTTCGACTCGTCACCACCAAATGAAAGTCTCCAATCGGCAGTACCCTGAAGATATCGTAGAATCCACTTGACCCCACTCCAATGTACCCTTCCAGGATTTGAGGTGTACCTACTAACTGTGCCGACTGCATGAGCAATGTCTGGCCTCGTACATACCATAGCATACATAAGACTCCCCACGGCTGAGGCATATGGAACTCGCTCCATATCTTTCTCCTCGTCTTCAGTAGATGGACACTTCCCCCCAGTGAACTTAAAGTGAGCCGCAAGGGGGTTACTCACTTTCTTCGACCCGTCCATCCCGAAACGCTGAAGTACCCGGTGAATGTACTTCTTTTGGGACAAGTGTAGCAGCTTGGACTCTATCTCTCGGCTGATCTCCATCCCAAGAATAGTCTTCACTGCGCTCAAATTCTTCATAGAGAAGGTCGCGCCCAGTTGGTGCTTCAACTCTGCTATCCTAGTGGCATTCCGACCCACCAACAGCATGTCATCAACATAAAGCAGCAAAATCATAAAATCATCCTCGACGAAGTACCTCACAAAATACAATGATCCGACGTCGTCCGTGCATAGCCATGGTCTCCCATAAACGACTCGAACTTCTTGTACCACTGCCTCGGAGCCTGTTTCAGAACATACAAGCTCTTCCTCAATCGGCAGACCAAATGTGACTTGCCCTTCTCACAGAATTCCTCTGGCTGCTCCATGTACAACTCCTCCTCAAGATCACCGTGGAAGAATGTCGTCTTCACGTCCATTTGCTCGACCTCCAAGTCAAAACTGGCTGTCAATGCTAGCACCACCCGTATAGACGACTACTTGACGACTGGCAAAAATATCTCATTATAATCTACGCATTTCCGATGACCGTAGCATTTAACTACCAGCCTCGCTTTGTATCGAGGGCGAGTAGCATCATCTGTCTGCTTCACTCTGAACACCCATCGATTCTTCAAAGCTTTCTTGCCCTTTGGCAACCGCACCAGATCATAAGTAGAGTTGGCCTCCAAGGAACTCATCTCCTCCTGCATGGCCTTCATCCACTCCTGCATGTGTTCGTCTTCCATAGCCTCTGCGAAACTTTCGGGTTATCACCCGTCAGTCAGTAGCACATACTCACCCGGTGAGTATCTCGTAGATGGTCGACGCTCTTTATCGCTCCTCCTCAACGGAACCACTGGTGCTGGCTGTATATCTGCAGCCTTCTCCCCTCCAGGAACTGCCTCCTCGACATGCTCATCCTCCTGAGGGTCACCCTGACCACCATCAGCCTGCTGATGATCAAGGTTGGAAGCAACTCCATGTACTGGCTCCCCCATAACTGGATCCTCTGCGATGTCCTCTGGAAATTGCTCGAAGCGAAATGACTCTAACTCAAGCAATTCCTCACCCTCAGAAGGTATCTCAGAATCCTGAGTGTTGGTCATGGTCTGATCCTCAACGAATACCACGTCCCTACTTCTGTGGAGATTTCTTTCTACTAGATCGTAGAGTCTATAGCCAAATATAGACACCTGCTGGCGAAGCTATCGCCTTGCCACGGAGCCGCATATAAGGGTTGCGCTTGCTCCAAGTGCTTTGTACAAGCTTCAAAAGTCACGAACGGAATGCGTCGGATACTGGACTGGTTGGAGAAGGAAGAAGCTTCAGCTCCTCGCCGCGTCTCTCGGGCTCGAGGAACCTGCTGCAACGAGGGTCAGTACTATGAAAAGTACTGGTGAGGGCGAGCTAACCCAACTAACCAAATCCAAGTTTGTTCATATGAAACATGCAATATTATTGTGGTCTTTCTATCTTGCCTTAGTTTAATTTACATGCAAGCATTGAATATTCGATTTACAGAACAAACGTGCTACCGTTAGGTAACTTTTACCTTCCCGTCTGAACTGCCTGCATAACACTTACCATATTCTTCCCTGCCACGAAGACACCATTAGTTTGAGCAAGTAATGCAGAAATATATGTACATTGGGTCATGGCATATCGTTGCCACCGTGGACAATAGCTACAGTAAGCGGTGACCCTTGCAACTCGGGTAGCAAGCCCCGCTACAAGGCCTCCCCCGTCTTACCCGTGCTAGTCTTGCTAGCGTAGCTATCCGAGTTTCGCCCGGAACGAATCAGCCCCAGTGCCCCGAGCGCCGTTCACAGGAACTAAACCTTGTGCACAAGTTGTCCGACCGAATTACGCATTGACCTAAATTAATAGATAAAGCATTCAAACCACAACAATATGTACATCTACTTTAGCATAGTGCATTTGGCATAGTCTTCATGTCCAAGTGATTGCATTTCAATATAGTTTGCACAATACATATGTACAGTTATATAGAATGATTCTAGCTACAACTGAAACATGAATATACATATGCATAGTGGACAAGCACGCATCAAAGTGATCGTTTGAGAATTCTAAGTGACAAGCATTTCAAGTATTTCAAGTCTAACTCATCTTCCTTTTGACTCAGTTTTATTCTTATTATGATATCGTTGGAGCGGGATGCATAATGAGTCAATTATTATTTAGAGTGAAGACTTGGCAGAAGGGTGCTAATCGAAATAAAGCCACTCACAAGTTAGGAGAGAAAAGGGAGAACTTCAAGACTCCGCACGTGCGTCGTCTACCCGATCACCTGCACGCACCAACAGATGATCAATATCTCCTGCTTCGGTCTCCGAGGTTCGATATAAAATTGTGAGATCCTAAGAACAAAAGCAATAAAATCCATCAAAACCGTTCAAGAAAACGCAAGTCATAAAACCAACAAGAAAGCAACTAAGCGGCACAAAAACGGGCAAGGAAACCAGCGCAACGAAAAGGCCTCTCCTGACTCCGCTGCTGAGTCCTTCCTTGAGGCACGATCCGTTGAATATGGGACCTGATTCCGAAGAAACCAATCCATAACGAGGAAAGGATCTTGATTCAATCTGTCCCGATCGGACGATATTGAGTATTTCTTGGCCGCGCTTCCTGAATAGGGGAAATGGGGCATTACAGCCTACACTATAGGTTACCCACATTCACCTAAGATATACATCTACCCATGGATTTCTCCTAATCTATTTGTAATCCCACTGATGCTAACAAGATACCCTCTGTCATAAGCACACTACCTATATGATGGCTAATCATCTACACACAATTGGGTGTACCAATATACTAGGTTTTTTACTTGGGCGCAACATATTTGTTGTTGCTAAGGTAATGCAGCACTATTGTACTGGTAGGTTGTTTCATGTCAGCAGGATGGCTCAGATAGATTGTAGGTTAGAAGATTTTGCACTGCATACAGTTTGCAGTATGCACTGCCAGGTCGGATGTGCACTGGATGTAGGATAGTTTTGTAGCAAGACTGGGTTGGGTGTGTTCAGGTATGAACTGCACTTGGGGTGTCTCATTTCAGGTTAGTAGTTGGTGGACGTTGTAGTGGGTTTGATTTCAAGGTGTACATGTATGTTGGTTGGTGATTAGGTAGGGCAGATGCCTGGGTAAGTGTTGGTATAGGTATTGGTCGTCCCTCGACACTCTTCATTCACTAACACTACTTATTGATGCTTACCTACTCTGCACACACACACACACACACACACACACACACACACACACACCCCCTTGTATCTCATGCACAGACACATCTAATCACCACATGTATAGATACTTGGATACACCTTGAGATCTGAGAATTCTTGAGCACAATCATGTGCAAATGGCAGAGAACCACACTCCTTTATACCAAGGATACACTATGTTACTTACACATCTCCTAGCACTCATGGTACACCAATACATGCTCACTCATATATGCTTCACCCACAAGCCCTCAACTGCTGATACTCGAAGCTTAAAGCTTCCTATTATTGCTACTGCTAACACCCTCTAACCTGCAAGGTCCTTAACTTCCCTTCTAATACACTGAAACTGAACTCACTCCACTGCTAATGCTCACTGCCCGACCTTCTTTACTACCTGTACACACACACAGACTCTCCTAAACACCAGCTAGCCTACAACACTCCCACACTCTCCATGAACCATAACATCAAACATCTAGAATGCAACCTATGATACACACTAGTATCAAGTGATACATTATCAAACCACACACCAAAATTCCTAAATTCTTCTCAACAATCATTCCTACATAACAATTGCATATAATAGTAGCTATTAAAACTAGTTATTGTAGGTATTAAAGAGGATTGCACAAAATTACCAAAAATGAGTCTCATATCACACCGTATCATAAAATACCATGATATGTTCTACTCGTGTCTAATTATGGACACGTACCTAGTCCCACAATTCCGATCTAATTCTAATATAACTAAAATGGTATAATGACACACACTTGATGTGTCCACCTCGTAATTCTCCCAAAATGGACACAAGTCACTATGTAGAAATCACAATACTCAACCAAATAGCCTAGAACTTCTTCCTATAGGTAGTCCTATGCCATGGGGTGATTCCTAGTGGTAAATTGCATGATTTGGAAGTTACAATAAGAAAAAAAATTAGAAATTACCAATTGGGAGATGGATTTCCAATTAAAAAACTCAAGTGGACACGATCTGGACACGATCTCTTCCCAATGCTCCTCCTCCTTATGCTTCTTGCTTCTCCAAGCTCCAACTTCTTTAGGAATGAAAAATGAGAAGGAATGGAAGTGAATTGAGAGAGAAATCAATGGAGAAAATATGGAAAATAGGGGATCTAGATTTTTGGATCAAAATAAAATGCAAATGAGGAGGAGAGAGAAGGAGAGCCCCTCTTCAAGTGGCCGTCCCCTTACTCCTTCCCTAAGCTACATGCTAAGTTCCCAAATACCCCTACATGATGTATTATGAGGAATAATTAAGGGTGGATATTTTTGGAAGTCTCTAACTAATTATAATTAAACTAATTCTCCTTAGTTAATTAGTGGAAATGGGTTCATTGGGCCTAGTCCATGTTGGCTCACTATTTGTCATGACAAGTCTAATTTAGGTCCAATAATGTCAAGTCAAATTAAATAGGCTACTCCACTAACTAAATTAAATGCTACAAGCCTCTAATTAAATATATGGAACTCTAATAATTAAATGACTAATACAAGCATCAAATAAATATTCATGGCCCACTAATATTAATATTATATTCCTAAAATTTAATAACTAGGCCAAATTACCAAATTATTCCTAGCTGAAAAAGTAAGGGTGACAGAGGAGAACACTCTGGGCCGCATATGATCTGGTGTTCTCGGTTTTTTCATATGTTTTTTTTCTCTCCTTGAATGAAAGATGAGGTCCTCTATATAAAGAGGATTTCAACACCTATGTGGCCTGAGGAAACACCAGGCCGCATATGTGCTGACCGACAAGATCCCCCAAAACTGGGTGTCAAAGCCGCAGGCGCCGCCCTAGCCACATGCGTCGCCTCCGCCTCCGGTCATGCTATACTGCACGAGGCAGACAGCGCCGCCAAACGCCGAAAGTAGCCGCTCGCGTCGCATGCGCGGCATATTCCGGAAGGCACAAAAAACTATGTGCTGCCTAAAGCAAACCTTGTCCCTTCCACAGGCAACTCGCTCATCCAATCATGTCCGCATAGTCCTTGGCCGCATAGCGCATAGCCCCTGGCCGCATAACGCCATACCGCATAACCTCTGGCCGCATAACGCCTGGACGCATAGTGCCTTGGCCGCATAGTGCCGGGACGCATAGCGCTTTGGCCGCATAGCGTCAGGCCGCATGCGCCCGAACTAGCAACCGTGTATGCAACTCGCGCACGAGCGTCATGCGACGATGCTGACGTGCTAAGTGCACCAACAAAGTGTCACTTTGCGCCCTTAAGCCTGAGTCCGAGTCGTTAATCCCCTGCGGGACTTAGCTCCTAAGGAAAACTTTCCAGAGATGGTGACAAAATAAATATTGTCACAATGAAGTTCACACTTAAACCCTCTAGAAAAGTCAACCCACATGGGCCATCACCCCATGTGCATATACCAATACTAAGCATAGCTATATATTGAGATATACACATTGATAGTTTTTCAATGTGAAACTAAAATTTTCAAAGCTAAGTGGAAAATAACAACATCAATTGCATTAAAGAAGAGAAAGACGTCACTAAACGACACTGTAAGGATAGTTTTTTTTTAAAGGAAAGTTCCAGACCACCTGGTTTTTGAAGCATATGTTTAGAAATGCAGGTTTGTTAGTCTTAGTCTGACACAAGTTCATTGGAAGGTGGAAAGAAAGCATAATCTCAAGGACCTTTACATGTGACTGTCAAGTTCAGTTGTTATTACTTTGTAAGTATTTGAAGTTGTAAACACAATGTATTATTCCTCCACAATTGAATGTCCAAATAATTTTCATAAGTTCACAACTAAAAATAATGTTGATAAGTTGTAAACACGAGCTGTTAGTTAGAGGGGCTGAACATTCAATTTAGAAAAATTAATGTTAGGTCTAGGTCGCTTAGGTATGCTTAAGAGCTTGTTCATTATTCAACAGGTTCATAGTTCAAATCCTTAATAGACTTATTTATTTCAAATATATATATATATATAGAGAGAGAGAAGATCAAAAGATCTGCTCCCGGAGTCCCGTAGAAGTCCCGTCCCTCCTGCACCATCGGATCGGGAGGGTCCGCGTGGGGGCCACGCGTGAATATATATGGAAGCGGATCCGGAGCCCCGCACCCGAAGTCCCGTCGCTTCCAACCGTTGAATCGCGGGAACCCGCGTGGGGGCCATGCATGGGGCCCCCGCGATCCAACCGTTGAAAGCGACGGGGCTCCCGCGGGACTCCAATCCGCTCTCATATATATATATATATATATATATATATATATATATATATATTGTGCATCCCCATATTTACAATCGTTGGATTTTATTTAAGTCATCTAATTTTAACCGTTGGTTTGAACCATTCAAACCAATGATTAAGATTAGATGACTTAAATAAGCATCTATATATATAATCAATATTTTTTTTAAAAATTCAGGTGGGTGTGAATTTTCTAATTGGGACTTGTAGGTGGCTCCTAGTTGATGTTGCTAGGTTATGTGGACATCGCTACCTCATGTCATTACTGTCACCTAATTCGGACTAAAAAATGACCAATCTCTCTCTCTCCATCGTCTTTGCCTCTTTGTAGCATCATGAATATAGCAAGATACAACAACACATTATTATCTGCAGAATCATCAATATATCTTCACAAATCTTGCAATTATATATAATCCTTTATATTAATTAATGTTGTAAATGTTGGCTTGTGACCTTTATATTAAAATTGAGTCAGTGTAATAGGGTTTGTTCATTATTTAGCAGATAGATGTTCTTGAATTATCTCTATTAGTGAAGTAGTAAAACCTTTAAAATATTTTGATTTGGTTTGTAACTATATTCCTTATGATGATATACTGTATTATAACATAACTATCAAATGGAATTTCTTTACTGAGAATGTGGATTTTAATTCCCGATCGATTGCCTCTTGTGATTAGAGTGATCTTTGTGCTATCTGTCTAAAAGAGCCTATTTTGTGGCTGCTGAAGGTTGCTCTTTCTTGTCTCACTTTTCGTAAAGTTGAATGTATTTTCCTTGCTATTTAATTTTTCTCTTACAAATACAACTAGTAAGTTAAATAAAAGTCGTGTATAAAGGCACTACGAAAAAGATTTGAAATTGGTCCAATTTTTTTTATAAGTTTTTTTACTCAAAAATGTATTTAGGACTAGTCCAAATATTTATTAGGCTGTCAAAAATAGGTTGGACTGTCAAAATTTTCACAGTCCTAATAAATATTTGGACTAACCCTGAGTAAATTTTTGACTGAAAAACTTATAAAAAAAATTGGGCTAGCCCCGAATATTTTTTGTAGTGCCTTTATCAAGGGCCTAAATAAATATGCTTGAATGGAAGCTTATAACCGGTAATTCAAGTCACGCCGCTGGCACTACCCTCGTCGTCCAAATTTTTGCATCATCGACGAGTTCTGCCAGCGAGGGAGGGCACTGTCCCATCGATCCCGTTCGTTGACTGGGCAGCGGAACCCCCGAGTATGTAGCCCGTATCTCATGGACGGTTTAGAGAAATCTTGTGTGCTAGGAGTGACTTTGGCCCATCATGATTTTTTTTTTTTATTGTATACATCTATGATCAATCTTGCTTATTATTTTTCTGAAAATATATGTTAGACGAACAAAACAATATACATAATAGCAAGTATAATATCATTAATGTACATGAGGACTATGTCAAGTTTAAGTATAAATACTATAATGATTGCATGATAAATAGTAATTTTATAATATTAAATTTAATCGACTAAGCAAAACCAAAAACTTAATTTAATAATTGGGATAACACATCTGAAGTAAAAAAATGTCCCATATGAAAGATATTTATATCTTTTACTAAGAGGATGTTTATTTTTTGCACCATATAGCACTGTGCTAAACTTGTTGTTAATATATATATATATATATATATATATATATATATATATATATTTTCAGAAATTTGATAAGAGAAGAAAGGAGAAAGAGAGAGAGAGAGAGATTTCACGTAGTGGAATTTCTGTAGAAAGGAATTGAGATGAGAACCTCAACAAATATATAGGAAGAGAACCAAGCCTTCACTACAGACAACAGAGTAAATGTTATTAATCTAGACGTTTAATGAGTAATGAAGAAGAAAATTTGTGGAGCTGTCACATGTTTAAAAGGTGAAAAATGAACCTGGACATAGGGAGTAATAAATGTCCAACGTTCAAAATTTGAATGAGTCAAATCGGTTAAAAAAATAAAGGGGAACAAAAAGATTTTTTGATCACAGCCCGAACCCGAAGAGTAAACTGGATCGGTATTCGGCGCCCACAGGTGTGGGCACGTACCCGTACCCGTTACACGCATCAAACCGGACCGGACGGCGACGGCGCACGCGTGTGGCCCAAGGTGTTCCCCACACAACATCTTTAAGAGAGCAATGAAGAAGACCTAATATATACATACAAGGGGGGAGTGGTCCAACCGATGTGAGACTAAAGTAAAAAGAGGAAGTTGAGCTTTTGCTCACATAGACAGCCAACAAAACTAAGTGCATGACCCACCAACTTAAGGTGTTTATTTTTTTTTTTAATTTAAAGTGCTCATCACTATATAATGATGTCATTTATAAGTGATAAATTATAAGCTCAAACATTGAGCTTATAATTTACCACTAAGCTTGTAAGTAAAAAAAATGACCATTGTAACATTCAACAAATTTAATTATTATAAAATATATCCAAACAACCCTAATTTTTATTCTTTCCATTTTCTAATTAGTTCAAGAAATATAAATAAAAAAAACTACTTTCAAATAATCATCAAATCATTTTTGGTGCAAAAAAAATGGACATTTGGCTTAAAAATTAACAACTAATTCGGTGCAAAAAAAAACTAGTTTCCAAATTATTATTTTTTTTATTGTTATTTGAATTTGAACTTAAGGATAAAATAAATTTATGTTTTGTTGATAAAAGTATTTGAGGGTGAATCTATGTTTCATTTGTACTAACCAATTTATATTTAAAATGATGTCATGATATTTAAGGACAAAATAGTCAATTCATATATTTATAACGCACTTTAATGTGATAGAAAATAAAAAATACTTTAAAGTACACTATATTGTTGTAAAAAATAAATAATATTGTACTTCAAATATATAATGTTCAGCACTTTAAAATATTAACACTGTAAATAAATTCCCCTAAGAGTTTAGTATGATTGTACATACAATAGTATACAAAGGCATTATATAGTTCTATATCAAAATAAGGGCTGGGAAGATACTAAAAGTTGGGGAGAGGCCTCCAACACAAAGCCAATAAGTAGAGGAAGTAGTACCAAATTTTTGCTTATTTTATTTTATTTTAATTTTAAGTAGCCATTTACTGTCATATATAAAAATTAAAGTGCAATGCAATCTAACAAAATTGAAATGCCAGTGTTACTAACACCACAAAAGGTCAACACACATATATATTTTTTTTGGACATCACATTTTATTACAATTCTCTTTCTTCTCCATCCGAACCTAAAAACACAAATAAACATTATTTTATCTTTCTTTCTCTTCTAAACCATCACAATAAAGATAAATCTCCATCAATACAATCAAGATAAAATTCTATATCGAAATAGAATTTTATTTAATAGAATTTTTCAAATATAGATTTTTTTTTTTTTAGATTCTTAGATATTATTTGTAACACATATTTTGTTATAGTTTCATAATAGAAAGTCGACTATCGTAATGTTTACAAAGTTTTGAATTCCATTAATGGATGTTCAAAACTTCGAACAGACAAAATCACACTTAGGACAACCAAAAAATTATCAAAGTTTTAGCGGTCCTATTGTATTGTAAGAGTGTCAAAATTTTAACAGTCATAATGTGTTAGTCCTAATGTGTTACCCTTAAGATAAAAAAAGGATATAGTTTGAAAATAATAATACATCAAATATAAAAATAAATACATAAACCTTCCATGATTCATGGATATTACATGGACCACCCCTAATTTAAAAATAATTACACGGACCACTCTTCTACTTTATATTTAATTTTTGAAATAAGGATATGTATTGTTATAACTCTTTATAGAAAATATAAAATATATGGATGGTCCGTATAATTAGTTTCAAAATAGGAATGGTTAGTATAATAAGTTTAAAATATATTGGTAGCTAATGTAAATTGCCCATAAATATTTGTGTCATCTAGGATCATTTTTTGTGGTGCCGATTCATTTTTTTAGGTGCCTTTAACAAGAGCCAATTGAAAGTGATATGTCGAATTAGAGTGACTCTTGTGGTTACTGAGGAGAGGCATAAGACCCTGACTTGGTGACGGAAGAACGGTGGATCGAACCACGGGGGTGTATTATTTCTTCCATTTATAGCGTGTACAAGGTCCCAAACGTTACGTAGGGGCATCTAAAAAAATAATAATGAAAGTGATAGGAATACAAATAAGCCTTGTTGTTATAGTAAATAGCTAAAATATCAGGGGTTTAAATTGAAGAACTCCGCTCCTTATATTTTGATACACACATTTCTAAATCTAGGTTTTACTCCCCAAAAACCGTCTAAGAATTCTACAGTTTGCAAATCAATCGATCAAGAGAAAAAGCGAAGGAAACAACGATTTTAGTCTAGGATTCGACCATGGATGATCTTCTTTTGCTACTTCTCATGGTCAGGTTCTATGATCTCCTCTAGAAGAATTTTAGGGTTAGGGTTTCGCCATTATCATGTGCTGATATTGCGGTTAGGTCTATATTTCTTAATCCTTCTTCAATCTCTCTTTCGGTTGAAAAATATAGGGTTCGCCTTTTCTTTCATTTACTATATTCCATGTCTTTTAATTCCATTTACTTGCTGCTGTTGTCGTCGTTGAGAAATCCACTGATTTGATCGGAGATTCCTTAGGGTTAGTGCTTAGTTTGCATCTCCGTATATCTGTAATTCTCAAAGAAGAAGAAGAAGAATGCGAGGAAGAGGAGGAGGAGGAGGAGGAGGCCGAGGGAGAGGAGGAAGAGGAAGAGGGAGAGGAGGAGGAGGTGGAGACCCCAGAGACCGCTCCCCTCCCCGCCACCGGGCCCCACGCCGTAGCCCCAGCCCTTCTACACACCGCCACGGGCCTCCCCGCCACAGCCTTAGTCCTCGGCTGCCCCGGGCCCACCTCCGGAGCTCGGTGATCGACTTCCACAGGGATCGGGAGTACCACAATAGGGACCGGGAGTACCGCGATAAGGATCGGGAATATGCTGTTCGGGGGAAGCAGGTGCATCGAGAACAACATGATGAGGGATTGGAGTTCCAGCACAACTACATGTTGCCGGACCACCCAACGGACTTGATCTCCAACCCCAATTCCAATCTGCAGCTGAATCGCTCTGCCAAAGATAGAGATTTGATGGCCCCGTCTGGAATTACCGACGGGCATGACTTGTTGCTTCAGAAGTCGATGTTCTTGGATGACGGGCTCGCCCGGACCTACTTTTCGCTGCCACAGGATAATCACGGACGTTCGGCGGAACAACTACCCGTGTTGAACCCTACTGGAAGTGCGAGGGGCAACCTTGGTATCGAGATGCATCACTATCACGAACGCTCGAGGGATCCTTATGATGATATGGAGAGGGACCAGGGTTATCCAAAAGTTGCATTGTTCTCTGATATGACAGCTCCTGTTCAGCTGAGGCCTTTGGGTGGTACCTCCTCTACGAACCTCCCAAAGGATGGAAAGTTATTGGGGTTTTATGGCGATCATGATGCTATTGGCAGATTTTCCAATGACCCCTTGAAGTACAATGCACACAGTCAAGTGCAGCTGCCGGAATCGCTGAGACGGGACCCACTGAGCCCGGGAGCCAGGGAAAAGCCCCTGGAGTATGGTTATGAGGAGCGCAGCCGGAGGGGGAGGGATGATCCTCTGTATGATGAATCAGACACTATATATAGGAAGGTGACACGGGGACCTCGCAGTGAGTATAGGGATGCACTTGGTCCATCTTTCTCAGAGCTTGCTGGAGAGATGGTTGATAGATCCGATGCTTCACGGAAGAATTTGAGTGAAAGCAGTTTCTGGGACCTGCCTCGATCAGCTCATGGAGATGCAGTAATGGACTTCCATGACCTGAAGGGGGATCAAGAGGAATATGTTAGTGGTTCTGGAAGCGGATATATGAGACTCAGAATGAAATCACCTCGAGATCATGGGGTAGCACCTTTTGAAGATGGCTACTCCTTTGAGAGAGATGTTGCTCCGATGGCTTACAGAGAAAGACAGAGACCCAATAGTCCTCTGTTTGTAGATCATCACAGGGATATGCTCAGGCACCGCGTGGGCTCTCCCCGAAGCAAATTAAGATTGGATGGGAGATCCAGGAGTCCTATGTTGGCAGATCATCAGAGGGATATGCTCAAGCATGGCGGGGGCTCTCCCCGAGGCAAATTAAGGTTGGATGAAAGACCCAGGAGTCCTATGTTGGCAGATCATCACATGGACATGCTTAGGCATGGTGCAAGCCTCTCCCGAGGCAACTCAAGGTTTGACGACGATCTGGCTATGTATGATCTGTCACCGGAAAGGATGGCTAGAAGAAGGTACGTACAATCAGGTAATGATCCAAATAGACTTGATTCAAGAGGTATGATTTCAAATGATCGCAATGTTCATAGAAGGGTAAGGATACAATCACCAAATCTTGGTGATGAAATGTGGTTAAGTGAAGAAGATGAACAAGATGTACCTTATAGTACTAGTAAGGCAGCCTATGGACATTCAAAGTATAGAATGCCATCACATAGAATTTATAGAAATGATGGTCAGGCACAATCTGGTGGTTCTTATGCACGTGCAGAAGGTCGTGGCATAAGCTTAAAAAAACGTTTGAGGCCTGGCCCTTCAGAGTCCCGTGTTTCTTCTCAGAGACGACAAGTTTTACCGAGGCCTTACAAATTTTGGAAGAGGGCTCTGGATGGCGGGCATGATGATCTCCATGAACCTGATGGAGATGTTATAGTTGACGATGTATACAGTAAGAAGAGTGACCCCCCAGAAAACTCAGAGGAGTTTAAACAACAAGTTCACAAGGCATTCCTTCGTTTTACTAAGCTATTGAATGAAAGCCCGCACCAGAAGAAAAGGTATCAAGATGATCAAGGGAGAACCAGCAACCTGCTTTGCTGTGTATGCGGCAGGTCCGTCTTCTTCATTTTTGATATATTTCTGGAATATGAATAACTTGCTAGTTAATCATATTTCGACGATATTTATGTGAAGTATGATGTATCACCAGTATCATCCAGATATTAGCAGCCACTTTCTTAGACCCTAATGCAGCTGCATCAAGTGAGCATGAATCCACGTACTTCGTCAATAGGGATCATATCTTTGCGACGTGCTCAGATTTTACTTGTAGTTGCATGCACATTGCAAAGGCACATGATAGAGGATCTGCTCATTTTTGGGTAGTAGAACTGGGTAATTTGATATTTGGTGGGTGCATATCCTCGATAGTTAGGATGGAGATTCAGACACCTGATAGAGGCTATGTTCTCTTTTGGTAGGCCACAAGCCCACAAGGTAAGCACACGCGGTTTAATGTGCATAACACTGTTCTAAAAGGTGGCCTAGCAGCCGCCTAGGCGCCTGGTGCCTGCCCGATGCACGCCTAGGCGTGCTAGTTCCCCCCGACGCCCGACTATGCATGGTTTTGGGTTTTATGGACATTTTTTCCAGTTTCAGTATTTTTTTTTTATTTTTTATTTTTGAATCGCCTAGATCTAGGCGGCCACCTAGGCGGGCTAGACGCTAGGCGGCAAGTGCCCGTCCGACTAGCGCCTAGCTCTTTTCACAACCTTGGTGCGTAAGTATCTTGTAGATATGGCCTGGGCTGTTCTTCTTATAGCTGGAATCCTCTGATGACGATGGTTAGTAGTTCTTGAGCTTATATGAAGTTTTTTTCCTGGAAGGTCAATTATTATATAACTAATTGATGTGGTTCAATGAAATTGGAAGAAGTAGCTGAGTCTCAACAGTCTTACAATATGTGGCCTTTGGATGCTTGCCATTTTAGGATTTTCTTGATAGTGATTATCTTTATACATATTGATTCATTTCATAACATAACAAGTATGGAGAGACATGGTTGTTTTGTTTGTGAGCTGCATTACTATAATAAAAGAGACACAGGTCAAAGGAATGTACTCATAGACAACAACAAATACATCGAAGGCTCTGTTACAAGTCAATTATATCAAGTGACTGGAAGCTAACGGCATTTCAATAAAACCAACAATAAACCCTTTATCCATTTCTGGTTGGTACTAGGATTATTTTCTTCCACTCAACTATGTTAAGGACCATGTCCTCAATAACATAACAAAACCACATCCTTCTTTACAACTTCAAGCCATGTTTGTTTAGGTCTACCTCTAGTTCTAACGGCTCCTTTAACTAATATTTTGTTGTTGCCCATAACTGTTGCATTTACTAGTCTACATTGGACATGTCAAAATCACCCAAGACGATTTTATGCCATCTCATCCTCAATCGGCGCGCCTCCAACTTCCCATGAAGACGCTATTTATTATCCTTTCTTTCGAAGTACCACCATTGTTCATCTCAGCATTTCCATTTTAGATCCACTAATTTCTTGGACATGTTCTTTAACTGCCCAATATTTTGGTCACTAGAGCATGACCGGCTTATAACTGTCTTATGGATTTTTTTCTTTCACCTTCAAGGAGACACTCAGAAGAAGTCAATTTCAACCCTGTTGTTTTAATTTTTATGAACAACATTTTCCTGAATTATTGAATCACAATGGATGCTTGATCCTAAATGCTTGGAACTATCACCTTTATGTATCTGTTCTCTTCTTTTTTTGGGTTAATTTGTTGAAATTACGTTTTACTTTTTCCATATGTTATTGTCATTCCTTTTACTCTTTGGCTTTATGTCTCATAGAGATGAATGCAATTCTCTATAGAAAAGTGTATGTCTTACCTCTTTGTCTAGACTCTTTATAGTTTGGGGAAACTTTGGAGGGCGCTCCTTGATTACACGAGCTTAAACTGCATATTGAAAGGAGGTTTACCTACCATTCTGCCTAGATTTTATGGTATGATGTCACATGCTCATATCTATCTTGACTAAGAATGTGGCACCGACATAGAGGGTTGACGCCATGTCTACGTCATGTCATAAACTCAGCTTATGCCGGAACAACGGTGAAGAACATCTCCACTCTTTGTCAAAGCTTTAACAGGCAGCGGTGAAGAACATCTCCGCTCTTTGTCAAAGCTTTAACAACACTTTCTTGTGCTCCAAAGCGGAAACCATTCTGACGGGATAAGGCTTGGGCGATTAAGATACTCTATTTTCATCTTAGTAATTTAAAACTCTTAGATTTTAAAGCTCGTCTCCACAAGTTTATTTTAGAAACCAAGCCTTCTCGATTATATCACTATCAAATAGAGTCATAGTTTAAAGTATCGGGCGATACCGATCCGATACGGCCGATACCGATACAGTTTGGCATGTCCCGATCCGATACCGACCGATACTGACCGATACCGACATTAGAGGTCTCTTTTCCAGTCAATTCGGCAAAAAATTTGAATTAAAAAGACCAATTAGAAAGGATGTAAAAGCATAGTAAGGTTGTAAAAACATATAAAAGAGGAAAACTTATCTATCGCATATAAATCAATCGACAAGGATGACTACTATTTCATTCAATATCAAAAATACTAAGAAACAATACCGAAAATACATTAAATTATGCATAAATGTATAAAATATATTCTCTAAAATGTTAATAATTTACTAATAGTTGTTTGCTTTCCGATATCAAAAAATCCGATACTCCGATCCGAAACCGCCGATACTACCGATACCGCCGATCCCAATACTCATAGGAATGGTCCGATACCGATACCGATTCCGATACCGATACTTTGAACCTTGAATAGAGTACACAGTGGAATCTTCTCCTTGGTATACCTAGTAGTTTTATCCATAACTAGAGCAAAAAAGTTTGGACTTCATGTTGGTACTTGATTTAAATAAATTGTTGATGGAAAATGGTCCATGTCCGAATGTACTTCATCTCAATATAGCTGCTAGAGACTTCCATCTTCTCCAGAACCCACCACATTCTATCCCTAGTTAATCACAAGTTTATTTTGAAGTCAAACAAAACCAAAGTTTTTTTTTTTTTTTCCAGTCAATGAAAACCATATGTAGATTCCTCCTCTCTCTAAATTTTCCTATGTCTTTTTAGTATGTAAATTGCTTTCATTGTAGCTCTCCTGGTATAAAACCAAATTTATTATCTGATATTATAATTTTTTTAGTCTTTGCTCAATTTCTCTCTCTGACTTATCAGAATATAGTATGCAGGAGAAAGCATTTGAAAATTTGTCAACCCTTAGGAGTCTACAAGAAACAGTAGAACATGGGATCGAATTCATGAATGCTAGTCCTTTGTTGCTTTCAAATATTTATTTATTTTTCGAGGGTGTGCATATGTTAAATAACTTATTCTCTGCAGCACTTATTGAAAAGTTTTTTTGGGGTGGTTTTTTTTTTTTTTTTTTTTGGGGGTGGGGGGGTGGGGAGGGGATTAGAAGTGTATGAATAGGGCTTATTTGCTTCATTTATGCTCTATATCTGTTCAGAAATTATTTTGATGCACTAGATGATATTTTTGCAATTATTCGGATCTTTGAGTTATCAAGTTTATATAATTATCGCAGTTGGATGACTGGCTGATACCACCCAGATGAGGTTCAATGTAAGGGTCATCGTTTGTATGTACCCTATTTGCTTTTTTGTTTTGGTTTGGCATGGATTTTATACAGTTATCCGTGTTCTAAAATGTGTTAAAAAGCGGCGCCTAAGCGCTATGCGGCTAACCCGCTAGGCACCTAGGTGTTAAAAGCGGCACTTATGCGGTGCCTGGGCGCACGCCTCCTTGCCGCATAACGGCCGCCTAGCGCTTTCTATAACATTGATTGTTATGTTTGGGTATTATATATTTGTTAAGTAGGTTGGACTGCCCGATCCACTTGTACTCCTTGTTTGCTTATTTATGCTGAAAACAATATTATGACCCTTTTAATACAATCTCTTCTTAGCTTCATGACTTTATTCACAGCAAAAGACCATATCCTTTCTTCTAAATCTCTGGGTTCAGGTACGCAAATCTTTTTCTTCCATTTATCCCCAGTAGGTGCCAACCCTTGTTTGTCTGGGGCATCATATGTTTATTTATACCATTGTTTGAATTGTTTTTGTATAGGTGTTTGTATCAAAGCTTTACATCTTTTAGACTTTGGCCAATATTTTGCCAATTACACATGAAGTTCATGGTATAGCGACTGATATGGGACACAGTTTTTCATTGTGTTTTTTTTATACTAAACTTGCCCTGAGTTGCTAAAAAGTTGGTATGCATACCTGCAAGCTCAACTTAATACAGGAGAAATGGCATGTAAAGCTTGACTATAGTTCTGTTAGAATTATTGCACCTTTCTAAAGTTTTTGGACATCTTTCTCTTAATGCTGTGTATGCCTTATAACAATCAGTCAATTACTTGGAATTATCTTGCAGCACCTCAAAGGATTTTATGGATACACACAGCCTATTAACTCACACTTATCATTCCCTCAAGCTGGGTTTAAGAACAGAACATTTGGGCTTTCACAAAGCATTATGCCTTCTCATGGGATGGAACTGGCTTGTACCACCTGACAATTCAAAGGCATACATGTCGAAATGTGATGCGGAAGTTAAGGCTCTGAAGGAGGACCTTATTCTTTGGCCCCCAGTTGTCATTATGAATAATAGTTCCATTGGAGTCAAGAACAATGCTAATGCTCCAAAGGTTATATCTGTTGAAGCCATGGAGGGGATGCTGAAAGGTTTGTTTTTTACACCACATAACTCATGATGATGCCAATCTAGAAGTGGCCTAAGTTATTCGACAAAGATATTTCACAAGTGATTCTTTATTGCTTACTTTTTCCCAAAATGGATGTGTACATCTGTAAATTTCTTTCTGAGATAGATCTTGATCTAATTTCGCGTACTTCTCTCATGTGGTTTAGGAGTTGGTTCTTTGGAATATGATTAATATCACATAGGTTTATGATGCAATGGGCTTCTGGTTTTGCTTGATTAGTTTCATTTTGTTATATCTCTGTTTTGTGGTCAAATGTGACTTACACTGCTCGTCCGACCCTCTATAGCCAACCATGCTCGTCCGACCTGTTTTTTGTTTTTCTAGGATGCCAAGTCTTACTTTAGTTTTTGTTTGATAAGTGCAGCTTTTATTATTTTGGACTAAAGACCACTTGTTTTATTTTGGGGTCTTCTGTGTTTTTGTTGTTCTATTATTTTTATCAAATAGCTTCTGTAAAACAAATTAATCTATAACCATTTGTGAGTCAACACCCATATATATTGGCTAATGGTGCACAATATGCTTGCATTGCCTTATCTAAAACTTATTTATTTATTTATGGCTTCTTGCAGGGATGGGCTTTGAAGTAGCGAAGGGTAGGCTCTGCAGAGGGAAGCCAGGAAATCAAAGTGTGCTTTTATTGAAGTTTCTGCCTACCTTCTCTGGATTGCAAGAAGCAGAAAGGCTTCACAAGTATTATGCTGATAGAAAGCGTGGAAGAGAAGAATTTAAGAAAATCACTTCTAGCAATGGCAACACCAGAGAAGCTCCTATTTCAGAAGATGAGGAACTCATGTACGGATATGTGGCAATTGCAGACGATTTGGATAAGCTGGATCCTGAAACCAAGAAAAGGTGCCATGTAAAGAGCAAAAAGGATATCGAGGCCATTGCAGATGCCCCTCTTAACACAGATTGACTAACTGACATCTAGATGTTTGGATGTAGGGGAATAATATTCGCTGGATTATGCTGCTCAATTGACAAGGGAGTTTTCCTTTGCTCAACAAGATATTGCCTCCCTCCCTCGTGCTCAATTTGTTGGACAGGGCATGCACTTTCATATATTCAATTAATGTATGGTCTTTGATACTTATTATGAGCTGATTTTGTATCTACGCAAAGTGCAGCAGTTTATGCTGGTTCAACTAAAGAATTTTGCTTAAATATTTCAAACGTTCCAAGAAGTACACTTTTTTGTCTTTTTTGTCTTGGTTTTGAACTTCACAAGATTGCGTGTACATCGGGTTTATAAAAAACTCTCTGCAATTTAGATGCTGGCAAAGAGAATTCTAGACAGCCATTACGCAATATCATCTAAATAAGGGAATGCTTTGTTCAATTGCCTGTCACTTTGAAGCCGCTTTGAAGCCATTTGAGGGTTTTGAGGCTAAAACATGTGCGTTTGTAATGTTTCTGATTAGCTGATCTTTGCCCGTCTTTCAAATGGCGGATGATTGAATAAAAAATATTGTTCATCCAAATTACAGGAGGCAATTCTGGGTTTACCATCCATGGCGTCAACATTATTTCAGCAAACATGGAGTAATTATGATTTTAGGAATTTTCTCTTACTGGCATTAAATAAAAAATAATTAAAACTACAAAGAGGTCACTTTAAAAACACTATCAACTCATTTGAAATGCGTATTCATTCACTTTTACAGTGTAGTGTACCTTCAGGAAACCCGAAACATATGCATAAAAAATGCATTCATCAAATGTATGAGTACCATAATTTGTGTTTAAACAATATTCTTCTCCATTTCTATATACTTAAAGTAGACATATTTACAGATATTGCTAACCAGCCTAAAGTCTCTAGGATACAGAAGCATTAGGCCAACAGTATAAACATGAAGTAAAATTCTCTTTACTTCATTTTCGGCACATTGTTTGAACTTACATCAACAAGGGTCTGAGATCATGAATCCCTCTTCCAACTAGCAGAAATACATTTGCCTTAAACTCAGCTACTATCGAGATGAATGTAAACAAATGAAGAATCATAATCCCAAGATAGACAAATGCATAGTTTTTGCCTGCAGAGAAGGTATCTCCTGCAGCAGGATGTCATGGTTGCCAGTGCTGCTTTAACGTCAAAAATTGAAGGCCCGCCTGACTCCAAGATTTGGGTCCCGAGCAGCAGACTGTGTCCATGAAACCATCTACATGGTGACAATGGAGACTACATCCAAGCATCAGCATTGATCTCCACTCTGCAGTGCTTTATCCGGCCCTCCTTGAGATCTACAAACTTTGGATTTCGGTGGATTTTTCTTGCACAAGGCCATATTCATATTGAATGTCAGTCCTCTGAAAGGGCATAGACAACGACTGTTCTGCTTGGGGCATATACCAAGAACAAACTAGACCTGTTGTCATACATCCCTTCCTGTAATACAGCAAGTGGAAGGGGTTTTCTTGTTAGCAGAAAATGGGTATAGAACTTGGAATGTTTTCAAGAAATTTGGTTAAGCAAAAAGAAATAATGAACATAGTTTATGCCTGGACTATTACATTGGTGAAGTACTCTGCAGCAGGGTCGATTCGGTTAAATCCACCAAACAGTTTATCGTCAGAATTTAACACCACCTGGAGTTCAAAATATTCCTTTCAATGTAAATACACAGTTAAGAAGAGGAAAAATTAATTTCTATGCTTTCAATCTACAGGATACATCACCCAAATAATTTTTTGTAATGGGCTGTTTGGTTGCATATTGGTGGTGTCAAATTAAGCTAGTTTTGTAATACATTGTTCAGTTAAAACACAAGTACAGGAAAAGTATGAACATGTCAATTTGAGAGGTATGCTTTTTCTTTATGCTAATTTGCCAGGTTCTTATTTGGTACAGAGTACTTATATAATGTTTAAATGCTTTAGCTTTGCAACATGGGGTGCAAGTAAAGTTGCAACCTATCTGGTTGCAGCTTTACTGGCAACCTCTTGCAAGAGGTGCAAGCAAAACTGCACAGTTGACAACCAGCCAAACACCTTTTGCTGCAAGTTTTAATGCAGCTTTACTTAAATGCAATCAAACAGCTCCTGGTGAATGTATAATCAGAACAGGAACTGAACCAACAACAATAATAGATTAAGGTCATGTTTCTCACATTAAAAAATTGTCTTAATGTCGTCTCTTATACATGAACTGAACCTTCTCTTAAAATTTTGGGTACATATTAATTTCCTTCATTTGGCTCTGTTAATGACGTATAGACAGTGCATTAATCTTTTCAATAACCTCAATCAATGTTAGTTTTGCTCTACCTCTCCAGTAGGTAATACCTTAATTACAACCTCATCACTCTTAACTGGCACATCACACAATATCAATAGTACATGTCCAATTTTCTAACCATGTCAAATGTTTCTCACACATCTTATCCGACTACTTTTAACCTCTCCATGAGTAAAATCAATGGTTAATCTATCTTTTCTCTTCTTCCTGCACATCCATCTCAGTGTAATAAGTACTGCACATCCTTGAGTTGTAAGGTATAGTGTTATTTTCCAATTTTAGCACTACTCTGTAAACATATTTAACCACCGTCTTTTTTTACATTGAGAGAAATGCCATTGCATGAAGTTGGACACATTTTAATTTTTTGAGAGCCGTCTTTTTTTTTTTTTTTACTTCAATGAATAAAATCATTCATTAACCTGTTGGACATTAAATTTGCTTGTCTTATCATTAGACTTACTAGGAATCCTATTAAGGATGTAACAGGCCGATAATAATGCTTCTCCCCACAATTATCGGGAGCACCTGAGCTGAGGAGCATGGCATTCACCATGTCTAACTAGGTGTGATTCTTTCTTTCAGCAACTCCGTTGGACTGTGGTGAATATGGAGCAGTTACCTCATGGATTATTCCGTGTTCTTCACAGAAATTGGTCATATCATTTGATGTATACTCTCCGCCAAGCTAGACCTCACAATGTTGTTCATTAGGTATGTACAAATTGGCATGTTAAGGAGTTACTTATGAGTTAGTTTTGGAGCTAGATTTTGCTAAAATGAAATTAGGGGTTATTATGGAGTTCGGTGTTTTGAAACTGGGACTTGAAAAAGATGAAACTCCAACCAAAAAATGGAGTTCTACTAGGAAACATCTTGGAGTTTGGTAGTAGTATTGGAGTGCTGGTCTCATAGAATGATCCTGTTGGAAGTCAAAAGTAATTTGAGGATGTATTTGTTTTTTCGGCAAATGCACGTTACAAATGATTGTGATTATAAATCGGTAAGTATCATGAACTGTTTATGAAAAAATCATGAACTGTTTATCAACAATGTGCCATAGAAATGAAGGTCCTGTTTTCTTATATAGTCAATTTTTTGGGACTAAGTATAACATAGTTTTTAGTTCAAGCCCAGGGTGACTTGAATTCCTGGTTCCGTCCTTGATCACAGATGGACTTGGAGAGTAGTCCAAGTTCACCTAATATAGTACCACAGTCACAGCAAGGAAAGAAACTAGCCAAGTGGAGAGGTCTCTGGAGTGTAATCCCTTTGCAATGGAACTAGTCACCCCCACTTTTAGTTCACTCCATTTACCACTTTCAATGAGAAAACCCAACATCTCCAAATCATTTTCCAAGAAATTATAGGAGCCCAAACTATATGATAAAAACATCCTCCAATCATTTCACAGGTTAATGTTCTACCTCCTTATTTAAACACAGGAGACAGGAGGAAGAACTAGTAATCTACTTATACATGATAAATGTAACAATATGAGACATCCTAAGTTCCTAACATGAAATGATGATGAAAACAATTAAGTAACTTGAGAATGTGAACAGGAACATCTATTTGCGAATTGTTTACACGACTTAACTTTTATTTCTACATGAAATTCCTGAAGATTCAGATGTCACCTGTGGACAATATCCATGAGAACAAGTAGACCAAGTTCATGAGCTTTATCAATCAAAGACTTGAGCTCCTCTGGAGTTCCAAAGCGACTACTAGGGGCGAAAAAGTTGGTAACATGATACCTGCAACACATTTGCAGAAGATAAAAGTAACATTCCAAGAAGAAGTGGCTATGAAGAAATATAAGAGTTATCCTCAACTTATACAGTATATATAGAAGACATAACCTAGTTTCGATTTTTTCGAGAACTAAGTACCTGCCAGCAAAGGTACCCATGAAAGACATTTTAATATTTCACAGCAGTAAGATATTCATAAATTTAACCAAATGTACAAGAAATAGGTGTCGGCAGTTATAACCATCAGATTCATGTGAATTATCCGATGCATATTGACCGAAGAGACAATACTCAAAAAAAATCGGTGAAGGCCAGATATGAGTGGGCATGTAATGTAGTAATGGTTAATGGCAATATATACAATTATAAGAAGAGTATATTGCCTAAAGAAGTTCCTATACATCTTAAGGGAACTAAAATATGTTCCCTATTCTAGTCAGAATTTTGGAGACAATTCTCCTGCAGAACTATAATTCTTCCATGCTTTGTGCTTGACCTATGGATTATGATAAACAATACCAAATTATATTAATGATGATGAGATTGGCCTTAAATCAAGGTTCAAAGTATCTCCTTTTTTGACCCTTCCTACGAGTATCCGCTTCAGCAGTTTCGGGGGTTTAGGTGCATTTTGGTTGTTTGATCGGTCAATTTCTGTAGTTTGCATGCTTTCAGTGATACTTAAAACCATGTCTTAAAGTGCTGATCCCTATGAAGGATAATAAACCATTCAAAAGCCCCATTACACGGTAAACAAATTAATCAAGTATTATCTATTTTCTATGAGAGTGACTTCTTTTAGTCCTCAAGAGAGAGCAATGGTAGGCATGAAAGCCTCGAGGATAATGGACAATTACATTCCAGATGATATTTCCATTAGTTCTAAATGACACCTAAATCGTTGATGTACAACAGAATGTAACTCTACATGAAAAGGGTTCACGACTAGCATTTTCAACCGTTTCTCCTACATCACCATACATGCATGAATATGCAGAGATCTAAACTCCAACATGCACATGTCATATACAATATATATGTGTGTGTCAATAAGCAATAGCCTAAGTGGTCATCTCTTGAAGACATAAGACCATAAACTAGGTCGGAGGTGGATGTGATATACCCTTACATATTAAAGAGGGACAAACCACGATATTCAGGTAGAGATTGATTGAGAGCAACTGGAGAATATTTTGGAGTAAGTGTTATATTTTTTATTGATAATCTCTTGGCTATTTATAATCTTACAACCCTTCATCTTACATTAGTACCCCATTAAAACTCCATGTAGCATATTCTAATATCCCAACAAATATACCAAGAATATTCTAATATACCAACACTCCTCATCAAGATGAGCGAAAGATATTCACTAAGCCCATCTTGTCACATCCCCTAATCATATCTGCAGAGCTAAGTCCCTTGGTCATATTGTCTGCTACCTGCTCCTTGGTTGGAACATAACCTAGCTCCAGTAGTCCACGGTCCAACTTTTCCTTGATGAAGAACATATCGATCTCGATGTGTTTGGTCCTGTCATGTTGCACTGGATTGCTGGCGATACTGATGGCTGACTGGTTGTCGCACCACAGCTTCATCTTGGCTCTTTGATCCAGCTTCAGCTCCACCAGCATACTCTTCAGCCATAGCAGCTCTGCAACTCCCACGGCCATAGCTCTATACTCCGCTTCAGTTGTCGATCTGGCCACCACCGACTGCTTCTTACTCCTCCAAGAGACCAAGTTGCTTCCTACAAATATGCAATAGCCCGAGGTAGACCTCTTGTCATCAGTACAGCTAGCCCAGTCAGAGTCACAGTAGCCCTCGATGCCCAAGTGATCATTCTTCCTGAATATCAATCCCTTTCCGGGGGCACCCTTCAAGTATCTCAGAATTTGGTACACTGCGTCCATATGACCCTGCTTTGGGTCATGCATGTAGCAGCTCATCACACCCACTGCAAAGCAGATATCATGACGTGTGTGGCTCAAATAGATCATCTTGCCCACCAGTCTCTGGTATATGTCTCGGTCAACTGGTTCTCCAGCCTTAGCACACAGCTTGAACCCCTGATTGATCGGCGTCGCTGCAGGTCTGCATCCCAACATCCCGATCTCTGTGAGAAGGTCCAGCGCATACTTCCTCTGAGAAAGAACAATCCCCTCTGCTTCTCGAGCAATCTCAATCCCAAGGAAGTACCGAAGAAGGACGAAGAAGGCCAAGGTCCTTCACCTCGAACTCCTTGCCAAGCTTCCCCTTGAGTCGGGCAATCTCCTGCTCATCATCTCCTGTGATAATCATATCGTCCACATACACCGCAAGCATAGTGATGTGGCCCCCACTCCGACGGAAGAACACAGTATGATCAACATTATTCTGCTGATATCTCATCCCTATCATCGTCCTCCTAAATCTGTCAAACCACGCTCGAGGAGACTGCTTCAGTCCATAGAGGGACTTCTTCAACATGCAGACCTTATCCACTGTCTTATCGATGCAGAATCCTGGTGGTATCTCCATGTATACTTCCTCCACTAGATCCTCATGAAGAAACGCATTCTTCACATCCAATTTGTGTAGCTTCCATCCACCATTCGCTGCCAAAGAAATCAGGATCCTGACGGTGCTCATCTTCGCCATGGGTGCAAAGGTCTCATCATAGTCAATGTCGTACGTCTGACTGTATCATTTTGCCACCAGTCGAAGCTTGTAGCGCTCTACTTTTCCATCTGGGTTTTGCTTCACAGTAAAGACCCGCTTGCATCTGACTGTTCTCTTCCCCTCTAGCAGTTTTATCAGTTCCCAAGTGTGGTTCTTCTCAAGAGCGCCTAACTCCTCGTGCATCGCCGCTTTCCACTTTGGATCGTTCTTGACAACCTGTCAATTGTTAGGTACAGTAATACTATCCAAAGATGTAATAAATGCTCCATGAGACGAAGAGATGTTATTATATGAAATAAACTGAGCAAGGTCCCAACCATATCTATCGGAAGAATTTTTCGCATTGTTGCGAGTGGTCCTCCATATTGATAATGGTGTGGGAGGAGTAGGAAAAATGATATCACCTGAAGGAGAATCTGGTGGTGGTGGTGTAGGTGTCTCGGGAGTTGAGACGGACGCAAGGAGTTTGAGCCATACTACCGTCAGGAGGGAGGAGTAAGAAGCAGTCGGTGGTGGCCAAATTGACAGCTGAAGCGGAGTGTAGAGCTAAGTCCCTTGGTCATACTGTCTGTTACCTGCTCCTTGGTTGGAACATGACCTAGCTCCAGTAGTCCACGGTCCAACTTCTCCTTGATAAAGAACCTATCGATCTCGATGTGTTTGGTCTTGTCATGCTGCACTGGATTGTTGGCGATACTGATGGCTGACTGGTTGTCGCACCACAACTTCATCTTGGCTCCTTGATCCAGCTTCAGCTCCACCAACATACTCTTCAGCCATAGCATCTCTGCAATTCCCACGGCCATAGCTCTGTACTCCGCTTCAGTTGTCGATCTGGCCACCACCAACTGCTTCTTACTCCTCCAAGAGACCAAGTTGCCTCCTACAAATATGCAATAGCCCGAAATAGACCTCCTGTCATCAATACAGCTAGCCCAGTCAGAGTCACAGTAGCCCTCGATGTCCAAGTGATCATTCTTCCTGAATATCAACTCCTTTCCGAGGGCACCCTTCAAGTATCTCAGAATTTGGTACACTGCGTCCATATGACCCTTCCCTGGGTCATGCATGTAGCGGCTCACCACACTCACTACAAAGCAGATACGTGTGTGGCTCAAATAGATCAATTTGCCCACCAGTCTCTGGTATATATCTCGGTCAACTGGTTCTCCAGCCTCAGTACACAGCTTGAACCCCTGGTTGATCGGCGTCGCTGCAGGTTTGCATCCCAACATCCCTGTCTCTATGAGAAGGTCCAGCACATACTTCCTCTGAGAAAGAACAATCCCCTCTGCTTCTCGAGTAATCTAATCCCAAGGAAGTACCGAAGAAAGACGAAGAAGGCCAAGGTCCTTCACCTCGAACTCCTTGCCAAGCTTTTCCTTGAGTCAGGCAATCTCCTGCTCACCACCTCCTGTGATAATCATAAGCATAGTGATGTGGCCTCCACTCCGACGGAAGAACACAGTATGATCAGCATTGATCTGCTGATAACTCATCCCTATCATCGCCCTCCTGAATCTGTCAAACCACGCTCGAGGAGACTGCTTCAGTCCATAGAGGGACTTCTTCAACCTGCAGACCTTGCCCACTGTCTTATCGGTGCAAAATCATTGTGGTATCTCCATGTACACTTCCTCCACTAGATCCCCATGAAGAAACGCATTCTTCACATTCAGTTGGTGTAGCTTCTGGTCCTGCAGTTTGCTTCCCTATCCTGTTGTAGGTAACTCCCCCTGAGCCGTGGGTCTAACACCTCTCATCGCCTCCCCCTGTTCCTCTTCTCTCCTGCTCCTCCTCAAACGTTCCTCCATGCCATACTCCTAAATCGGTCACACTCTCTCACCAATCTCCCGTCTCCTTCTCGTGTGCTCCTTGGCTGGGAGCAGAACTTGTCTGGGAGCAAAATTTGGTTGGGATTGTTAGTTTAGTAGGTGAATAACTATTTTTGGGTTAGGTTAGTAGATTTTATACTGATAAGATATTTTTAATATTACTATTTTTTTCTATTTGTACTTGTAATTTTATAATTGTTAGTTTGTTATCATGTTATGATGTTAAGTAGATTTTTTTTTGTTAGTTATTTACTTAGTTTTAGTCTTTAGGACATGTAGAACATTTTGTACATCTAGAAATTTGATAGGATATATTATATACTATTACTATATATTATATATATTTATTGATATCCGATATTTCAATATCTCTAATATATTTGACATTTGATATCTCATCAAAACCCAGAACCCGATATCACGAACATTATTATTCTAATACGCCCCTGCAGATCAATGGCCTATTTTTGGACAGTGATGGATTCATGCAGCGGTATTTTTTTAATCATAGTTAGGAAAGGCGCAGTGAGGCACAAAGTGTGTAAAAGACCGAGGCATGAGACAAATGCGCTAGCCTCATGAAGGCGAGGATTGTGTTTATTGTTTTTTAATAATATTTATAAATCATATATGATTATATGTAATAAATATTGAAAGTGGATGTGCCTAGAGATTACCGGGCAATATATATCATGTGAACTTTTTTTTCTTCATTTTATCTACCGAGCAAGGAAGCTGATTTCAGGACTTGTTTTTCATTATGATCTTAAGAGACTTTTCCGTTTTCAAGAGAGATTATTGTCAGATCCAACCGTGATCCCTACTCATAGAAAAAATTGGTTAGCAAAAATATAAAAGAAAACATAAAGCGACATATGCTTGAGGGGCGCCTCAATTACGCATGAGCCTCACCGTGAGGCTCATTGAGGCACGCGCCTCACATGTTCAAAGGCGCATCGGTTGGAGCCTTGTGGGCCTCGCGCCTTTGATAATATGTTTCTAATACACTTGAAATTAATGTGTGCCAAAGAATTCAAACCTAGGTTACTCTGGTAACATGTTAAAGTCTACCACTTGCACCAGAAATATATAATATTTATGAGAGTTGAGGGATAATATTTATATAATTATATTATTCTAACAGTTCCAAACTTGTCAGATCAGTTAGGAAAGACAAAACAAACCCAAATGCACAATCATACTTCTACAACACATTACAAAAAGTAGAAAATGAAAATTTTCATCACATAGGACTGGAGAAGCAAGTACCGTGCTACTCATTCCAACATGAGATTCATAAATCCGTACTGACTTGGGAGCTTTAGGTTGCAGATGTTCAAATACATACAGCTCCTGTAGTAGGCATTTAAACATATATTAGTCTAGGAATAAAATTCAATTTGGAGAAAGGAAGCCTAGTTATTTGACACAAAAGTATGCCCTAAAGTTAACAAAAAACTAGAAAAACATGTGCAATTAGAAACACAATAAGAGCTATCAAGAAAAGTTCCAATAAATGCTAAAGAGCACATGTCATACCTCTTCAGGGGGGTCGTAGTATATCCCATTGTATGGTATTTCACCTGGGGCCTGTACAGAATACTTTATCCACCCAGGAATTGTGTCTTTGATGCCAAGTGGAGTATCCATGTGAATCTATCATTTCAATATCTAGAATTAGCCAATTCTGTTTTATCACTGTAACAAATGCATCTAAGATGACTTCATAAAAAACTGTATAAGAAAGATCCCTTATATTTCAGTGGGACCCGTGTTTTCTAGGAATAAACCACCAAATAATAGTGTTTATGACAGACATACTCTATGCTGCACACACAGCTCAAAGGAAGTCTCACGTGCTTATCCGGTTGTATTGAATACTCGGATTGTTCAAGGATGGGAATACTATACACTTCCTAGCGTATCCTAGATTTTATAACAATTGTATATTTATAGAAACAAGAGAATAAAACATAATAATGCTAGTGAGAAGATGCAACAATGTTTGGACCATATGAAGTATGAACACATTTATCGTAATTTTCTTCTTCATTTTGACAAAAGGTACATTTCCTATCCTATTGAGTGAACAATCTTAACATCCTATATTTTCATTTCTACTCTTATAACTTGAAATTTTGTTGTTAATTTGTCTCTATTTAGATTAAGAAAGTAAAGTCAATATGTTATTTATATATTTATTTATTGTACCTTATTGGATCGGATCCTAATTTTACAAATTTGTCATATGTTTGTATCCATGCACAAGGTCATACTTGAACAATATAACATTAAAAATTTCCTGATGTTCATGATGGGTATTCTAATTGTTGGATGGAACCAGGTTTAGCTGATAGGTTGTGCATCTAACAAAGTAACAAGTTGCCACCTGTAAGTTGGTCAATATATTCTAAAATCTATGGATGCTTGACAAAGTTGCACTTAAATGGATTGTCTTTATAGCTAATAGTGCTATTTTCCATGTTCAAACTGCTAACCAATGTAAATATACTATGTACATATTGGCATGTAATATGTACATAATATTTCATATTTGGCACCAACATAGAGGGTTGGCCTCATATCCGTCATAAAACTTCATCGTATCTTGTATGGAGCATTCTTATGCTCCATAGCCGACACCATTATGACGGGAGAAGGCTTGGATGATGATGACATATTAGCGTGAATACAAAACAAATTCTAGATAGTATAGCGTTTAGACATGTCGGAACTGAATAAAACTAGTATTTTATAGTGAAAGCATGAATATTGAGATATTACAAAATCCAGACCTTTCAGTAACATTGAAATGCTTCTCCAAATTATTTCAGGTATATCTACCTTGATCTTCAGTAACTGGAATAATACTAACGAAAGAAGAAAAAAAATGTATGATGATTTAATTAAAAAGAGTAACAACACCCTTGTGACACGAAAAAATGGAAACAACAAGGAGAACAAAAAATTCATGGAATTTAACATCCAAACTATTATATTTCCGGATGGCAATACCTTTACACGTGAGCCATGAGGAATAGGAGGAGATCCATCTGCATTATTAGGCAAAAATATCTCCCACACACCAAATTCATTCTGAGACAGCCACAAAGTATTAGTATAATAAAAATCAAACTCATCAACTCTCCATAGAAGTAGAATTTATTTAAGAACATTCACTAATAGCACAGAAACTGAAACTGAAAGACAAATCGGACAGCATCGCAATCTTAATACTAGCAACCAACATGAGTAAAGAATATTAATCGCCACTTCATAGTTTTGTTCATTTAAGCTGTTTAGGAAACTTGTCAACAAGGTTTGCAGTATCAACAATACTGATATGTATTGGCTGTATATTTTTGGTTTTGGCCAGTCCAATCGGATGCTGACCCTATCCATATACTCCAATACTCACCGATACCTATATTAGATCTCTCCTTTCTTGTTAATTCAACAAAGAAAAAGAAGAAAAAAGTACAGCAAAAATAGTATTGACACATTAAATCGGCCGTGCCGTAGACCGTCATGATACAGTATGTTAATAAGATTCATTATTGACAAATTGTAAGCCATTACCATTTGTCGAAGTTGTATATCTATAAATCCATAACATTCATCCATCTTAAAATTATTTAATTTAAAACTATCTATTGTAACTGTACTTTAACTAAAAGCAAGTAAATAAACAACAATATCTATTGCAGGTTAACAATTCAAAATTTATTCACAATTATTGAATATTATTCCATTAAAAACTAACGGGAAACAACAAACAATAAAGAAAAAACAAACATTCTTTTAGTTCTTTTACCATTTTTTGGCTTTCCAAATAATAAAACTCTGATCCGAAACCGCCAAACCAATATTGATAATCACAAGGGACCGAAACTGATTCCAGTATGTGCGAACTTGCATTTAAACCATATGATTTCATAAAACCATTTTAAGCATCATTTATTCTAGATTGTGCTTGTGTTGAAATTCCCAATGGAACTAGACTAGGCTTTTATAGCATCCAAATACGTCACATGTTATGAAAATAATCTTAAGCTTCCGGGTTTACGTCAATTTTATAGATATCGGTGATATCGGCATATAGAACGATATATCGGCCGATATGATTTCGACTGATATCTCCCGATATGACCGATATCCTCCGATATATTAAAATATCAGATATTAGAGGTGAACAATTGTTTACAAGTGTTATAGGTGAACAAGTGTTTTTTCTTCTTATTATTATGTCGATGCTCCTCCTTCTGATGTGACATCTTCTTCTATTGTCGTCTTCATCTGTTGAATTTGGAGTGTTAGAACTTGGATTGATGTTAGGGCTTGAAATTATGTGATTTAAAAATTCTTGGGTTGTTTGATTCTATTTGAAAATTCTAATTTTGGTTGTTATGATGTTTTTTGAAAAAAAAAAATTGTACTTTATAACATGCACTTAACTATTCCTAATCGAATAATACTTAATTTTGTTGCAATTATGTGAATTATTTTGATTATTGGTCGATTTTGTGTCATAAATTGATCTTGAATCAGGTGTTAGAACTTTCAGATTATATTGGGATTTATGATGATATGTTATTGTATGGTTTGATTCGCTTTGTGTGTACTAATACGATTTTTATGAGGTTATTGGAAGAAAAGTACTCGAAAATTTTCAAGATGCCACTTGTGATAATTTCTTAGTCTTAAAAGAGATTAATGGTCTTATTTTATAAAAATGATGAAATATGTAAAAGTTTTTCTTATTTTAGGGCTTGGTAACAAGTATTTTGCACATTCTGTTGACTGTTCTCTATTACTATGTAAGGATTCATGAAGCGAGACCCTTTTTTTTTAACATTTTGTACATCTAGAAATGGGAATTTGACAGGACATTTAGTGTATATATATATATATATATGACAGGACATTTAGTGTATATATATATATATATTTGAAAGGGACAAAGTCCCTATGGTAAATTCAAATCCGTGAACTCTCCCCCTTTGGGGCTCGAACACCCGACCCCCCGACCTGCATGCCCCTCCTCTACCACTAGGCTAGAGGGTCATTGGATATATATATATATATATATATATATATATATATATATATATATTGTACTGGACGCTAAGCGATGCGAGGTGACAGGCCACCCGTCTCGCGTAGGCGTCCGCCCAGGATTCCTGCATCCGCCTAAGATCTCCCCTCCAGAAATCAAAGAGGCAGAAGAAGAAGAAGAAATTGAAATACAGCAGCAAAAAAAGAGGGAAACAGAAGCAAAAGAAGAAAACAAATTTTTTTAAGAAAAAAAAGTTAAAAACAGATAAACTCGCCTAAACACCGCCTATATTTTTCCTGGGCGACCCTAGGCGACGCCTAGGCCCTCCTAAGCGACCATCGCTACACCCAGGAAAAAAATTCCTAGGTCGAGACAACCTCTTTTCAACCTGCACGCCTAGACGTCGCCTGTGACACAATATATATATATATATATATATATATATATATATATATATAAAATTCAGTAATATCTCCAATATCCGATATTTTAAAATCCAAACCGATATGAACCAAATGTCAAGTATCTCGAACACTGGTTTAAGTAAAGGGTTATTTACAGTAATCTTTCCTATGTTTTATGTTTATTACACGGACCTCCCTTATTTTGAAAATAATTTCACTAACCTAGTCTATGTTTTATGTTTATTACACGGACACGGAACATAAAGCATAGGGGAGGTCCGTGTAATTATTTTCAAAATAAGGGAGGTCAGTTTAATAAACATAAAAACTTAGGGGAGGTTAGTGTAAATAACCCTTTAAGTAAACAAGAATGGCAGCCCACCTCAACCCCCCACCCACATACCACACAAACCCCACCGATAGTTACCGGGATCCCCTACCCCCTTAGGAATCACGATTTGGATACAACGACCCCAATTTTGACCGGTTCCCAATCCGGATCACTAAAAGTGACAATCCGAATATTACTAGATGAAGTTCAAAAAAGGTATCAATTAAATGATAATAAAAACAGAACAGAATTAATTAACTATCAAATAAAGCATACAAGGGTAGGTTGTTATAGGATTCACTACAAATTCTTCCCTAACAAACACAAAAATATATACACTCACACTAACAAACCACTCTTTAAGTGAACCGCAACATACTGGTTCAGCCTACCCCCCTTGGACTATGTCATGAAAAGTAGCGACCCTGTACTCGTACTACGTATCAAAAGTTCAAAATCAACCGTTACCCAGGTAATTATGACCCCAACCCCAAATCTCCTTGCCAGAGAACCACATCAACCAAAAGAATAAAGAGGGTTAGACAATCAATCATCGCCCACTTTCAACATTTACATGAAATAAACGCACCAATCAGGTGTTAAACAAGCTTTAGTCATTACCAAATAAAGCCTCTTCATATGACTTTCAGAGGAGAGTCATTAGTTGTTAATCTCATGACTTGTGCAAATTGCAAGGTTATTTGTATAAATGAAGAAAAATTAGAATAAAAAAAACATACATGCACATTCTCCATATGATCACAGTAGCTGTAGTCACATTCTGCACATAGAAGTCGCATACTTCCTATAATTGTTTATATCAGCCAACATCATAAAGGCTCCCATCATGAAGTAAAAACCAGCTAAAACATGTTAATGATTGAGCTCAATAAAAGAAAGGGCAAATTTCATGAAACAACCCTAAAGTTTTGCACAATATAAGGACAACCCCCCCCCCCCCCCCCCCCCCTTTCCCCCAAAAAATATAATAATAAATAAATAAATAGTGATAATTAAAAAAAACTATTTTCGTTAACACCCCCATCTGCCGTCAAAGACATAAAATCATGTTAGTTGAAACACACAAGAACTCCAAGTCATTTCTAATCTATGTTGTTCCTAGGCGCTAGGCGAGACGACAAACCTTCCAACTCGCCTAGGCGTCGCACTGGGACTTGGGACTTCCATGCTGCTGCTCCTGCAAAGTTCTCTAACTTAAAAGTTCTATGCGACCCTAGGCGGTCGCCTAGACGACCATCTCTAGAGCCAAGAGAACTTAACCCAAGATGAGTCGACAACATTTTTACATGTACGCCTAGGTCGCCTAGGCGTGCCTATGTGTCGCCTCTAACAACATAGTTTCTAAGGACATAAATACCCCTCCAGTAAAACAATAGTTTATTTCTTCTTCATTATTCATCTAACCTAGTCCTAAATTCTCAATATTCCTGCATTTTCTTCACCCATTCAAAGGGTTCTCTCTCAATAGATAAGTCATTTCTAAGGACGAAAATACTCCAGTAAAACAATAGTTTCTTTCTTCTCCATTATTCACCGAACCTAATCCTAAATTCTCAATACTCATGCATTTTCTTCACCCATTCAAACGGTTCTCTCTCAATAACCCTTCTTCTCTTCTTCTCTCTCTTTGAAAGGAAATGTTTGATTTTAATGGATTTGAGGGGAGAATGTTTTTTTTTTTTTTTTTTTTTTTTTTTTTGCTTTTTCCTGGGCTTGCATTTTAGTCTTTATTTTTCTTTTGTTTAGGTAAATTTATCACTATATGGATTCGAATCAGAGCCCAATTTGTACTTACTTTATGGGTTCTCTTACTTCACACGATATATTAATCTTAGACATTATATTCCACAAAACTGCCATGAATTTGAATGTTGATAACAAAAGAAACAACTACAAAGCCTAACAACTTTTGTACATAAAGATAAAACCAAATAAGAAGTTGATGGAAATATGATGAGAATATGTAAAAAGCTCCAATCTTCGTCGATATTGCTCACAACTGAGTATAGAAATCAAGATAAGTTTTCATCATTCAAAATTATTTAAAGATCATATGTGAAAGAACTATCAGGGAACGGCCGCAGATAGGGTTGTCTGATAAATAAAAAAAGGGGTTATTTACAGTAACCTCCCCTATTTTTATGTTTATTACACGGACCTCCCTTATTTTGAAAATAATTACACTAACCTCCCATATGTTTTATGTTTATTACACGGACCTCCCCTGTGTTTTATGTAAAGGGTTATTAAACTAACCACCCTTAAAACATAAAGCATAGGGGAGGTCCGTGTAATTATTTTTAAAATAAGGAAGGTCCGTGTAATAAACATAAAACATAGGGGAGGTTAGCGTAAATAACCATAAAAAAAAGTTTGAGGGGTTTCCTGATATCAACAAAACTTCAGAGTGTCTCCTGAAATTTACCCTAAAAGAAAACACATAAAATGAGAAATAAAGTACAACTTGAGGAAATGTTCAATAGTCATTGTCAGTAAGAAAGAAATAGTTCCAAAAAATACCATTTCCAAAGTGCACAATATAATGGTGGAAAAAGCAAACCTTTGTCAAGACATCTGCATTGGAATTCCAATTATTGAAATCTCCTATAAGTGATGCTGTCTGGAAACAGAAATTGAACAGTTACGATCTGAACAAAAAGGCAGGCAGTGGAGTGAAACTAAGTGGCAAGTGCAAACCCAAAGACTTAAAATTAATCAATGGAATTTTTTTGAAAATCAATCAGTAGTAGAATAGCTTCCAACATGCAATTCTCAACACAAGAACCACACATTATTTTTATGTATAACTAACATGTGCTTGATATTAAAACAAATTGACAAATTGCTATCAAAGTACTGTTTTTTTCAAATTAGACCATACACAGGCTTATGGCAGGAAATTGATAATAGATTTCTCGTGTGAAACACTGGAAACTTGACTGTGTTCAACTTAGATTACTATAACTTGGCATTTAGACTGTAGTCGAAAATGCTAACATGGTTCCCAAACCCAAAACAAAATCATGAAAAGATTAAGCAAAAAAAACATAAAAGCTTGTGATGGCGTTGTTTTTTGACAATATCAAGGATGGTCAACGAAAACCTATACCACCGATCCCAGATGTTTGACAAGGTTTGGTGGAATGCAATGACTTTCTGACCTTGATTTCCTGTAATAAGCCATGTTTTGCTCATGTCGATCGTTTTAACAGTTCATGTATCTTGCTTGAAAAATACACACAACAATTGTATAGTGAGTCAATTTTTCCACTCATTTGAAACCAAGGTTATGCATGTTGCACGGGTACGAATACGACATGAGCGTATAAATAAATTGCTATAAACTTAAGAATACTTGAACATAACGGAGCAACCAATGTCATCAACAAGGATAATTGCCAATGAAGTAAATTATTAAGCAGTCACCATGTTGTAAACCACAAGCATTGGCTTAGGTTAGTACAACGCATCACAATGTGGCTTAAGAGGGAAACAAGTGCTAAAGCAATCTTATGTACCTTTGTCACAAAGATACAATTAAGAAAAAAAATCCACAGAGCCCAACTCTATCGACATTTATTGAGCTTAATGCATAACAAATACATCCGCAAAAGGATGGATGCATAATCAGCAACAGAAAAAGTATGTCTGCAAATGAAATAATAACTAAAAAGAAGTTTCAGGGATATGCTAACCTTTGCTCCAAGGGCCCACTCCCGATAAATAATACCACTTGCACTATAAAACAAGAATGAGAAATTAGAAACTGGTAGGCCTAACCATTTTGAACATTGATTGCGATCAGGGCTAGTAAAATATATTGAAGGAAAAACAAAAGCATTCCTGCATAAGTTGGTTAATAAAGCTATATGTGAGTTGTGAACATGTGATATACAACACCAACAAAGCCTTTATCCTAAAATTTTGGAACAGCTATTTGATTTATTTTCTTCCTTTCAAATCTGTTAAAGGGCTGTGTCCTTTGTAACATCATCAAATGCCAAATCCTTTGCAGTCTCAATTCAAGTCCGTTTAGGTCTGCTCCTAGTTCTAGTAGCTCCTTTGACTCATACCCAATCACCTCCAACTGGTGCAACTATTGGTCTCTGTTACACATGTGCAAACCACATCTGACGATTTTCTGCCACCTTATTCTTGGTTGGCACTGACTCCAACTTCCCTAGAGTGCAGTCATTTCTTATCTTATATTTCAATTGCATTTTCATCCATCCCTCTTAGCATTCTCATTTCAGCTACATTAATTACTATTTATTTATGATACATAGAAACTACATTAAAAATTCAAGTAACTGCATCAATATCATACTTAAATAATTGACTGGAAAGGGATAATGGACACACCATTTCTTTCAAGTTTTCATTTTATCTACAGCAATACCATAATGAAGGAACTTAGACATAGTTCAAAAGTTTGGGAAGTGGAAGAAAATCATCTGAGTTTTCTCTATGATTCTCATGTTTTCCACTATTACCCTATGTTGTACTGGACGCTAGACGAGGCAAGGCGACAAGCCACCCGCCTCGCCTAGGCGCCCGTCCAGGATTCCTGCATCCGTCCAAGATCTCCCCTCCAGAAATCAAAGAGACAGAAGAAGCAACAGTAGAAGAAGAAGAAGAAGAAGAAGAAGAAGAAGAAGAAAAAGAAGAAGAAGAAACTGAAGCAGCAGCAGCAAAAGAAGAGGTAAACAGTAGCAAAAGAAGCAACAACAAGTTTTTTTAGGAAAAAAAAATAATTAAAAACAGATAAACTCGCCTAAATACCGCCTATATTTTTACTGGACGACCCTAGGCAGTCGCCTAGGCACGCCTAGGCGACCATCGCCACACCGAGGAAAAAATTCCCTAGGTCGAGGCGACCCCTCTCCAACTTGCATGCCTAGGCAGCCTAAGCGTCGCCTGTGACAACATATCTATTATCATTTATTATGAAATACTAAAGGCTTATCACTTGCCCCATCTCAATTTGATTGGTAGTACTTGCTTTTGGATGAAAAAAATAAATGAAATCTCATATATTTCGACACAACTAAATCTGAAAATGATATTTTCCCCAGTTTTGGAGTACATCATTGGAAAGGTATATTACAAACTTAAACATGTGCTCATGGTTACTACTATAAAAGAAGCCATCCATGCCTGACTAAATCATTTTGTGATATATAATGTCAAGTTAGCAAATCTATGACATTTCTGACTCATGTAGCAAATATTAATTTTAGTTTACCTTGAAAAAGGAATGCCACCAAAAGAAAAGGTATGGTTCCTCTAGGAGAATGTAACAATAAAAAGAAATTATCAGTTCATTGAGCAAGTACATGTGAGGGCTATGTTCTTAGTGGATAGGCATTGCACATTTACGTGAAATTAAACTTTAGTGACCCTAATGCATTTTGAATCCATAAGCCGCAATAATCGCAATAACACCAGTAATAACTCAAATCCAACACTTCTGCAATACATCTACTGGACTCTGGGGCCGAGAGTTATATATGTGGAAAGTAGAAAGTTGGAAGTAACACTAAATGGGCTTCCAAGCATACCAGACTCTGGGAAAAGTGAACTTTACCTGCGAATGAAGCGAAATTTCTCATAACCTCGAGAAAATGCATCCAAACCACCTTCATAGTTATCAATCATCTCCCGCATGTTCTTGTACTGGCCATATCTGTAAATGGAAAAAAAAAAATTAATTCATAAGTAAAATTCAATTTGTACCATCACAGCAAGTTTGAGACCTTATCCATTTGAGCAGGCCTTCTAATATTGTGTGTCTGGTTTTTAACTATGTAAAGTAAATTAAAGAAATATTTATTATGGATGCAAGCTGATGCAATTGCATTCTAAGGTTTACAGTTTACAAACGCAATGAAGAAAGAAATCTAGAAATTTGATAAAAGAAAAAGAAGATAAAGAGAAGTTTTGTAATCTAGAAAGAAGGCTAACCATAAAGTTCATTCGATAATAAAAAAAAAACAAAGTATTCCAAGCTTGACTGTAATACCTATTTGTAGACTAAGACCTTTGCTTCTTACAAGTGATTCTGAATGAGACCGTAAAAACTACAAAATACACAACTTACTTCATATGACAAAAAAAAAATTAAACTAAATCCTCAGTCAAGTGTAAGCTTTCCCCACGTTGTCATAACAGCACACCTTAGGAGAGGCAATGGAAGAGTCAAAAAAAGGGGCACAATTCAAGGAATATTTATTGTTATGGTTTTCTACTTCCCCAAGTCTATTTAAGTATGCATAGTACAAAATTGACTTTTTTGTTGTAACAAACCTATAATATTTGGTTTGCCTTGTGATTTATGATATGATTATTGAACTTGTGGACTGGATAATATTTATGATTGGTCATGATAGGCATTTGACAAAGAAAAACTAATCGATCATAAAATATATTGAAATTATAGAGATATTTTGAACCCAGTTCAACCACCAGTTAATCTGGTTGGATCTCTGAACCTTAAACCATCACCTTCTCCGGTTCAATTTCCGGTTCGTTTTCAGAACATTGAGTATGAGGATTGCAAACATCAAGCATATCCGTCTGCATATATCTCGGATTCTCTAAGTGGTAATTAACTAAACAGAGACACACGTGAACATGAGAAGAACAATTTATCTCATTTTTAGCGGATATGGAGTCATTGCATAAGGGTTAAGGCAGTGAGTTCTAGCATTTGAAAATCTTCATCTCAGATCATGACATGGTAAAGTCAACACAACTTGGGGCAATAAAATAGCATAAGACTGGAGGATCCTATACAATAAATAAAATAAGCTCATCAACAAAGCCTCTCACTGAAAGTTAAGAAGCTTGTCTAAACACTAGTCAGATTGGGTATTCAAGAAGTCCTACGTATTGAATAATAATGCCAGTCAAAACAATTTTAGTGTAGAAGTTTCTAAATTTCCCACTATCAAAAACTCAGTACATTCTACAAAAATAAATGGCGAGAAAGAAATCCCACCTATAATCAAGATGTGCCCGGTGATCTTTCAAGAATGGGTCAATTTCATATATCCGTTGCCCACTACCGGGTGGAGGAATAACTCCCTTCTCACTCTCAAACTTCTCAAGGCTTATAATTTGTAGAGATTTATCAGAGTAGAGTCTTCAGCACCTTCCGTCATGCTTTCGTCACTCACGTTTTCCGAAGATACAGATGTCTCTGCAACCTTAATCCCCTCCACTTGAGCTGGTTCCACTACTTGCAATACCTACAGGACAAAAACACAGTTAAACAGGGCACTGTCAAATCCACAAACTACAAACATGCCAGATGTTACTGAGATCAACATAAGTGGTAAGAGGCAACTTACCAATTCTAAAAGAAGGATAAACATACATCGGAAAATCATACAGATTACATGATCTATTTTCCAAGTTTTCCTAATATAGTAATATGAGAGCTACATTTACGATGTCCTGCTTGTTATTCTGTTCTAATTTCACCAGACTAAAAGAAAGATCCGTATGTGAACACATTTATATGGAAAATAACACTTGACAGGAACAAGAGAAATCCAGTTAGTAGAATAAAAAAAACATGACACTTAAAAAAGCAGTGATATCCACTTAATAGACCTTCCAGAAAAATACACTTACCCATCTGCTTATGGATTGAAAACTATCTTCCACCTTATATTTATGGTCATCAAGAATTCCCAGTGAACGAATATTGAGATTTGAGAGACATTAAAAGAAAAGGATAATGTTGTTTCATACACCTGATCACTGGAAGCAACTTCTTGGTTCCCAGCTGATTCAGTAAAGGATGGTGAACTATCACTCAGGCCACCTGGAATCAACACTTCTCCCGTTGCAGCAACAGCCATAAGCATATCGTTATCATAAGAAGAGCTTCCAGCAAGCATCTACCCTACAAAACATCTAATAAGTAGAATTACACAAGAAGCTGTAACACTTTAGATTTGATGGAAGAAGTTGGTGTCGCAATTAAATCAGAAGGAACATAGGATACAACATTGAGAAAGATTGAAGTGAATCAAGTTACTCTTTAGTGTCATGGAAAAACTATTCTGAAAACTGAAAAATTGAAGAAGGGGCAGAAGTTGGTAATGAGGTTCTATTATAATAATCAGATCCACAATAATACATGCTACAGCAACAACAACAAAGTCTTTATCCCAAATTTTTATGGCCGGCTGTTTGAATTCTCTTTTCTTCCATTCAACTCTGTTAAGGGCCATATCCTCTTTAACGGCAAACAGAAATGATATCTTCTTTAACACTTCAAACCTTGTTTGTCTAGGCCTCTAGCCTTAGTGGCACCATTAACTATTATATTATCGATCCACCTTAAGAAGGCATCTATTGGTCTGCATTGCACATGTCCAAACTCCAAACCACCTAAGAGGATTTTCTCTCATCTTGCCATCAATAGGTGCCACCTCAATAGTTGTATTGCCACTCATCCACAATTATATATATGCTAAATGGCGAATATTGACTGCATAAGTTTACCATAGGTGAATTGAGCAACGTTTTCATGTTTCTATAAGAAAATTAGAAAGGATTGCCAACTAATAAGTTATCTTCCCTGATAAAGATGCAAAAGTTGTTGAATGTTTCTAATAAACATAGTTTGCAGTATCGGCCGATACCGATCCGATACGGCCGATACCGATACGGTTTGGCATGTCTCGATCCGTTATCGACCGATACCACCTACATTGAGAGTCCCATTTTCGATCAATTCGGCAAAAAAAATTGAACGAAAAAGACCAAATCATCAAGGGTGTAAAAGAATAGTAAGATTGTAAAAGCACGTAAAAGAAAAAAAACTTATTTATTGCATGTAAACCAATCGGCAAGATGACTAATATTTCATTCAATTTCAAAACTACTAAGAAACAAGATTGGAAATACTTAAAATTATTCCTAAATGTATAAAATATATTTTCTAAAATGTTAATATTATTTGATTTCCGATACCAAAATATCCGATACTCCGATCCGAAACTGCCGATAACGCCGATCCCAATACTCATAGGAACGGTCCGATACCGATACTGATTCCGATTCCGATACTGCGAACCTTGTTAATAAAGATGCAAATATTATTGAATGTTCCTAATAAGGTGCAAAAGCTATCGACATGTGAGAAAACAGCAACATGCGAACATAATACAAAAAGAGCCAAATTGGCATGCTCACTTTTGGTAGTCAAGTGGAAGATGATTAAAAGAAATCCCTTTTTACATAACAACACTCATTTCCATTATCGTGTGTTTGAAATCTTACAAATGAGTAATCCCAAGCAACAAATGGCATACTTAAAACTATGACTAGATTGCATTCAAGTAACAGTTCTCTGTTATAGCATCATAGCAGTCTACACTAGAGAGCATCTTCTGCATATGACAAGTAGTATTTTAAGTTTTAAGTGTGAATTTATCTTTGCCATACAACTCGATTTGTAGTATATGTTCTAATTATCCAACTTTATAAAAGGACCTACTCATTTTTGGTGGAAGTAACATAAATTAGTTAGAAGTCCTTCTTCTACAAGATGCACACTCCATCTCACAAATTCCATGTTGCATTGTCCATGTAAACTGTGTTTAAAGAAATCATTTAGGACTTAGGAGTCTCATGAACTATATCAGAGGTGAATGCATGATGTCATTACAACAATGTAACCTTTCAATCAACTTAGTAATGGCTTCTAGTATCCAAAACATTTACTGCCAAAAAAATTGTGCTTTAAGGATAATTGACAAAGATGCACCTTTGCATTCAAGTACTCACCTTTTTACCTCCATTTAAATATCCAACCATATCACATTGAGAGCACCAAGAGCCATTCAGTACCTTTCCTATCTTATATTGAAGAAGTTGATAACTATTTCTGGATCTTACTTTTGTAACTTTCTAAGAGCCCTCATCTAAATTCATTTGTAATATTTCCTTTCATCTCTCTGTTTCTGCATACCACTTATTACATGAATATTATTGAGTTTTTCCAGTTTCCAGACTTTTGGCTCTTTGATCGTGCAAGATTTAAGAATGGGTCACATAATCTGAAGATTAAGATGTGAACCTATAATATGAATGTTAGATTCCATGTACTCAGCATTTTCAGCCATATTTCTATGTTGGTGGAAACATTTCTTAAATCTCAATGACTCAATCGTCATGATGCATGTACCACCGCTTCAAGCAATCCCTTTTAGTTAATGCATCTATGCATTAATACACTAGGACAAGCAAAAATCAATTTTGTGTTGTTGTTGTTGTGTCCTTACCACTTGGTGACGTATCCGTGTCCATGCAACATAGGCTGTGGCATTTCATATTCGATACATGGTACGAAACTTTGCAAACCTTGGTTGTGCACTACTTTTCATTATTAAACTTAACTAGTAGATCATTTCTAGAATCTCATCTATTTTAAAAATACTTTGTTCCGACCAGGCCAGTCCCCTGTTTTATATTATATGTAACCCACAATAAAAGAATACCTAAATTAATTTCTTCTTTAGTGCTCTTTAAAATATTAGTTGTCGGAAGAATCTACAGAAGAATCTTTCCTTCATCTAGCGCTGATTTCTTAACTAGTACAAATCAAAGTTGTACTGTGCAGAACTACACACTCAGTTAAGCAATGTTCCTACAGATCAACCTCCACTCTCGCGCGGTCACCATTCGTAAGAGCTGCCCTACCCTATAGTAGTGAAATTGTAAGAGAAGGAGCGATATTGCTATTGGATGTTCTTACTCGGGGGGGAGTTCTTTCTCCGGAAGAGGAAGGAGAGATTCGCGGCGGCATTATTCCTTTTTTCGCCATGAGATCCGGATCGAGAAGAAGGAAAGACCGGAAATCGGACATCCGCGAGAGAGATTATCATGGTACAAGAAATTGGCAATTTATAAGGGCACTACACATTTTACTCGGGACTAGCCCATAGTAAATTTGCCAAAAATTACAAGTTTGTCATCATAAAACTTACTTGGGGCTAGTCCAAACGCGGGACTGTTGTATTCAGGACTGTCAAAATTTTGACAGTCCTACCACATGTAATGACTGTCAAAATTTTGACAGTCCTACAAATTGTTAGGACTGTCATAATTTTGACAGTCTTTTTTCCCAAAATTACAAGTTTGCCACTATCATAGTTACTTGGGGCTAGCCCACACCAAACTATAAAATTGAAATGACTTTCTATTTTTGGCATTCCACCTAGACTTGAAGAAACCTTCATTCCACCAAGCCCAAACCTAAATTTGGAAATTGCTAGTTGTGGTTGGAGGAGGATTTTACTTTAGTGATACTCCAAGAAATATTCTTCCGGTATGTCTTCGACAACCTACGATGAATAAGTTTTGCAATTGTCCGGAAAAATAAAGTTTATTTTGACTATTGTAGGAACAATGTATGAAAAAATGTTCGATGACGAAGTCGGATCGTCCAATTCATTAAATATGCACTCCGGACGTTCCGAAGAACAAGTTGGTTGTTCCGAAGCACGTACGGTACGTAAACGACAACCCTAATTTGACAGTCACGATTTAGGACTGTAAAAATTTGACAGTCCTATATAAATATAGGACTGTCAAATAATCTACAGTCCTAAATTAATAAAGGACTGTCAGAAATTCGACAGTCCTATATAAAAGTAGGAATGTCATAATTTGGACAGTCCTATTTAAAAATAGGACTGTAAAAATAGTGACAGTCCGGGATAATTATATGAAGTTATTAATTTTTATATTATTTGATATTGGTTATAGGACCAACCTTGTTCAGATATTGTGGTACATCCTGGTGTTGGTGTTGAGGTGGATGATATTTTCTCAACGGATATTGAATTTGCAAGCCATGAAGAAGCATTAGAGTGGTGCAGAGAAGTTGGGAGACGACATAACGTAGTTATTGTCATTGCAAGATCCATCCGATCTCGGCCGGACAGAAAATATCTTGAGCTGGGATGCGAAAGAGGAGGTGTGTTTAGGGAGCATCATAAAAAAAATGGTGTTGTTGAAAAAGAAATCCCTAAGAAAAACGTTGGGACGAGAAAATGTGGTTGTCCATTGAAGGTGTTGATTGTAAAAGTTGAAGATGTGAAGTAAAAAATCGAAGTTAAGAATGGAAGACACAATCATCCTATTCCAGGGACACTTACGGGTCATGCCTACGTAGCACGGTTGAAGGAGGATGAGAAAAAGTTGGTTGAAGAATTGTTCCTTTCAGGAGTAGCACCGAAATAAATATATTCTGTTGTGCGACAAAAACAAGATGGGAACAAGTCTACCATGAGAACGATTTATAATAGTTTGGCCAGAGCGAAATACAATAGTATGAAAGGAAGAATGACGATGCAGCAAGTATTGAAGTTGCTTGGGGAGCATCACTACGTGGAGTACCATAGAAGACATCCACAAACTGATGAACTCCTTTCATTGTTTTGGGCTCATCCTGATTGCACACACTTGGCTCGGTCCTTCGCAGACGTGTTGGTCCTTGATTGTACATATAAGACGAACAAGTTCAAGATGCCTCTTTTTCACGTTGTCGGGTTTACGTCTACGGAAAAAACATTTACAGTCGCTTTTTGTTTTATGAACAGTGAGAAAGTAGAGGATTACACATGGGCGTTGAGGAAACTATAATCCCTTTACACAGGTTACAAAGAGTCGTCTGTTTTTGTTACTGACAGAGAATATGCGTTGATAAATGCTATAGATATTGTATTTCCTCATGCGCATAGACTACTATGCACTTGGCATATAAATAGAAATATCCAAGATCAATGCAAGAGAAAATTTGAAAATGTGGACGGTAAAATTGACATGGGCAGATTCGAAGAATTCTACAGTGATTGGAGTCTTGTATGGCGAGCAAGTACTACAGACAGTTACGACGCAGCATGGTACATGTTCCAACAAAAGTGGGAGACGAGTAACCCGACATGCATATCTTATATCAAAGATACTTGGCTAGAACCACATAAAGAGCAATTTGTCTTAGCATGGACCAACATGGTGAAGCATTATGGCACGATAACTACGAACCGGGTCGAAGGAGCACACTCATGTTTAAAAAGATATCTGCGGACATCGGTCGATAATTTTGTCTATGTTTGGCAATCGATTCGTTTGATGACTATTGCCACGGTGAACGATATTGTAGCATCATTTGAGATGAGCCTCAATATTGCAAAGCATGAATACAAGCAAGAACCCCTCTTGGATGGTTTAACCCATGTGGTATCTCACAAGGCCTTGGGGTTATTGTTTGAGGAGATTCGTAGGTCGAAGTCGGTGGGTTATGATCCCGAGGTTTTGCGGTTGTTCATATCGACATTCACTGGGACTTCCGTGTGCACATGAGATCAACGAATACCGTCGTGAATCTATACCTATTCCAATAGATGGTGTTGATCAACGTTGGCGACAGCTGTCGATAATGCCGACGGTGGAAGTGCAAGATGATTTCTTTGCGTTGCCCCAAGTGAAACTACTTCACGCAAGGTGGTGTGGCGCATCGGAACCGGAGAGAAGATCCATTGAGGTTAAAATGCAAGATATTGCAGTCCCGGCAACAACTCGATTGCAAGAGTCATCCGTTGTTCGAACTCCTAAGGGAAGACCACACTCAAGAAAGAGTAGAGCAAAAAAGAAGGAGGAGGAGTCAACTAAAAGAGATCCATCCTTATTCGAAAATATCGAACGCGGTTTGGAGGCAAAGTCCGTTGTTCGAACTCCTAAGCTAACTATTCGAAGGGGGAAGAAACAGAAAACCATAGATGCAGGCACGGCGGAGGGTGTTGATAACTTTTATGTTTCTTATAGTCTATACATTAAAACTTTTCTACCTGAGATGCGGAACTTCATTTGGTCTATTGTGGATGTTCCTGCGGATGGCCACTGTGGATACCATGCACTAGCAAGACAACTAGGCTATTCAGTGGAAGCAGGATGGAGACAGGTTAGGGCAGAGCTGTACGAGGAGTTGGAGTCGCGACTAACCTTCTATAGCCAGATACTTGGCGAAGAAATTGTTGGAGATTTGTTGGCAGACATACCTTGTACGGAAACAGTCACCGGACCAGACCATTACATGGATGTCCCTCCTGCTTCTTACGTCTTCTCTAATAGGTATAAGTTACCTATTGTAATTATCTCACAAGGTATTAACAATACTTTCTTTCCAATGTGTACCCCCCCGGCCGAACACCGAGTATCCAATCTATGTTGCATAGGGCTTGTCGGACAACACTTCGTCATCCCAAGCTTGATCGCTCATTCTCCTATTCCGCCACCTTCTACGCTTTGGTATAAACACGCACCAGAGGAAGCGATCGCATGGACGACACCCTACAAGGATGCAATGGCGGCCTATAAGAAGATGATGAAGATGGAGGATCCAAAAATTATGCCGGACGACTACTTTGATATTCTTATCGATTGATACTGTATATTGAAAATGTATTTTGTGTTGATCCATGTATGTTTAAGTGTATATTGAACAATATGTTGTATGTTGTGTAATGAAAGAAGTTATGACGATTTTGACTGAATATTGTGCATTGCTACTAATAACTTAGGACTGTAAATTTCAAAGACTGCCAGGATAATAGGACTGTCACAATTATGACAGTCCTAGTATATAATTTGATACCCAGTTGAAATGTGCAGGTATATAGTTTAGCGGTTTTGTACCGTGCGGAGGATTTATCATTTGCAAAGTTCGCCTTGGGACAGTTTGTACGTAGCCAAACTGACGTAGCACTCTATCCGGCATATAAGCCTCCTCGATTTCATGACAACTGATAAGACCGTGATATAAGGCGACTGGTTGCAACGGACGGGTAGTCTGTCGCAAATCACGGTATGGATCCCATACAATCTGCACCGCATAAAATGTAGCATAACGTCATTTAGCATAACGTAGTAAATTAATACCAATTAAGTACAATATTAGGTCTAAATTTACCTCTTCTGTCGTCATATCTTCGAGTGCATGCCGTAGAGCGGCCAATGTGTGAGAACGTTTGGCATCTTCTTTATTTGGCTTCCATCGGCACATTCTAGGCAGGTTCTCGTCATACTCTCGGTTCGTCTTCGCCCGCTGCAGGGTTGGAAAGTGCTCGTATATCCATGCCTTCACGTTACCGGAAATATATTAGTCCAAAAATAAACAACACAATTTTAATTTATGTAAACAAGTTGAGAAAGATATATCTATACATGGAGTAGAGTCTGGCATCCGGAAATTGTCTTCGAACCAACACGGGATGCCGCACCAAGCTCGCGGTAAAGGTATGCCAGTATACCGCTTCCCCAAGAAATTTGCTCCAACGTCTCAATGTTGTCCAAATTGATGAGATATTTGGCATTTATCGAAGTTCCAGACTTATCGGTAATGCCGACAGCCCCTAAGATGAACTGAATATATCCGCGGGCCACATTTTCGCTATTATCAATTTCAGGGGCTGGCTCAGCGAATATCTCCTCCAAATATTTTAGAGGAAGTCCGTAGGACTTCTTGAATTCTCGAAGACTAGTAAAACTAGTGGCATCAACTCCCAAACACCCTGATACATAATCCACCATATAGTCGTAATAGTTGATGCTCGAATCATCAAAAGTATGATTCTGCATGGGACGACCATCAACCCTAAGTCCCAATATATGATGGACGTCATCAAGGGTAATCGTCAACTCCCCATTGGGTAGATGGAAAGTGTTGGTCTCTGGATGCCACCGTTCTACAAATGCTGAAATCAATGCATTATCCACCGTCGTATATGAGTAGCTACCCAAATATTGTAGACCGGTGGGACTGATTTTTGACTTCACATTATCTCCCAGTAATTCATACCTCCACGTATTATATTTTTTGCCATGGTTGATTACCGTCAACATACGACCACTCTCCTGAAAAGTCAACAATGGGATGAAATTAAACCTCTATGTAAAATAAACTTTGAACTTACATCTATATATAAATTTATCATAACGTAATGTACTTACCGGATTGTTCCATATTTGGTATGCAATATGGTTTTCGATCGACGGTAACATAGAGCAACCGTTTGGACGAGTGTCGACTGGACTATCTGCCCAGTCAGAAGGTCCCGAACCATCAGTAGGCCAATTTTCGAGAGTTTGTGGAAGACTCTCGACAGGACTACCTGCAGGCTGAGAAGGTCCTGAACCATCAGTAGGCCGATTTGGAACATTTGGCATGTCCTCATCGGAGGAGGAAGAAGAACCGGAAGAACTAGGAGGAGCATGTCTCTTCGAACGAAGGGCAATCTTCTTCGTCAATGGACGTTTCCTCACTTCAGGGCGTGCCTCGGCCTCGCGGATAGTGACGCCTGGTAAAATAGTACGCGAAACTGTGCGTTCCTTACGCATCGACGCAGTAGGGCGTCTTCTCAAATCTTCATCCACAGTGTCCTTTCCAGGGGCATGACTATAAGACAAAAATTATTATATACATACAATAATTAATTTCTATTTTAACATAATAATTGAATTTTATATTGAGGACTGTAGCCATTTCTACAGTCCTGTAAGTATACAGGACTGCAGAATTTTCAACAGTCCTAATCTTTTAGGACTGTTGAATTCCCTACAGTCCCATATAGATTTAGGACTGTAGGAAAATCGACAGTCCTATATATATATAGGACTGTCGATTTTCCTACAGTCCTAAATCTATATGGGACTGTAGGATATTCTACAGTCCCGCTCGATACTGTTCGACAATGTCGAGCAGTCTCGACATTTTAAGCCCAAAAAACATGTTCGAAAGGACTTGTATGTCTAAACTACATCCTAGACTCCGCCAAGGACTAGTATGCCCTCATTTGAAAGAAAATCACTCAAAATTTTCAAAATGCAAGAGGATTTCTTAAAAATTTTGAACAATTTTGCAAATACAATAGCACAAGGAGAATGAGGATTTCTACCTTGGTTCTTTCGAGACTTTGGGAGCCATCGACAAGGAGGAGGAGACAGCGGAGATCGGCCGGCGGGAGGGGGGAAAGCTCCGGTCGGGTGGGGAGGGTTTGGGAGGGTTTGGAGAAGTAGTGGGCTAGTATGAGTAAAAGATTGGGCTAGTATAAGTAAATGTTGCTCTTTAGTGGGTTAGTCCCAATTCTGAGCTAGCCCCAAGTAAATTTGGCTGTGCCCTTATAAAATGCCAAGAAATTGTAGGGTTAGGGTTTCCGGATCTGTTCAGAGTTTGAATGAATGAAACAGAGAAGAAAAGAAGGAATATGTGACGTGATGGAAATTAGGAGCTTGCAATTAATGAAATATAAATAATAATAGTATAGAGAAGAAAGAGCGAGAGGAGGTGGCTACGTGTGCGGCTGAGAGTTGCATGGGAGATACGGGCTTGTGGGCCAATGGGCTGACTGGTGGTGCCCACATCGGAGTGTCGTCTTTTGTATCGATTGAGATTTGAGAGCCCGAAATAAGTGGCATGTGGTGGCTTTCTCTCCGGTTCACTTTTCTTTCGTCTTTTCCGAGAAAAAAAAAATCTACTTTGCAGAGTACTCTGAAGCAATAAATATCCGAGTATATCCCTTCAAGATTAAATACCTGAGTATATCCCTTGAATTGATTTACTGAGCCCAAGATGACTAAGTGATATCTACGATACTTTCTGAGCAAAATGTTCTCTCTTTCGACAATAGTGTCATTGGCAGGAGTCAGGAAACACAAAGCGGGCAGCCATCGAGGTGTTACTATTTGTCTTGACATGCTTAATATATTTCATTCTCTTAATCTTGCAATTATTTTAGAGCAGCTCATATAAGATTCACTGATGAACAATCGACAAAGTAACTGGAAAATCACATAATTCATGCCTCAAGTACAAGATATACATCCAACAGCCATGTGAAAAACAATACACATTTAATTGATAATAGAGAAGTTGGAAGTGGCAAAGTTGATCTTGAATTCTATATCATGATCAGGGCGTTCCAGGTTTAATTTCAAAGAAAGTACATCTGCTTCACGAGAGCCAGCACTGTTCTTTATGCTCAGGGAACAATTTCCACCTTAAAACGAGGAAGAAGGTACATATGCTTCAAAAAACAGCTGTCATGCAGTTATTTCTATCAAGTAGCCATACATTTCAAGAAAAAGAAAAAATACAACGTTCAATGCAGAAGCAGGCTAATTCAGATTTGTGTATGTGACTGCTGAACATCTTGCAAAATTAATCAATTTGGAACTCTCTTACTAGACTGAGTCTGCAGCTACAGTTATCATATTTATTGAAATCTGCTGAATGATTATGTTTATGGTTATATAACTGATTAGTATGAATACATCTCAGCTGCGCAAATCAGTACTCAGAAACAGTAGTATCATTGCTGGCTCGCAATGTTATCTGTATCACGGATGATTTTCATGGAAGGAAGAATAATAGCAGCTATGGGTAAAGTTTCCATCCCACCCCCTTCATCAATAATGAGCCGAAGACCTTCAATGTGGAGTGTTCCATGGTGGCCACTTACTAGAACTGTGGGCTCCTTTGTTAGCTCCTGAAACATTTAGTCGTGCCATAATGTTAACTCATACGAATCAGTTACAACAATGATGATCTGGATATCAGTTAGAAGATTAGATAATAATTCCCTTTTCTGAAAACTTTCAAGCACTAAGGTGAAATTTTATGTGTAAACACAAGTAGAGTGGCTTGCAAAAAGGGTGAGAAATGGGAGCATTAACCAGAAGCATAAAACCTTCAATAGCATTCAGGTAGAAGAGAAAATACAGTATATACAAACACACACACATGGCCGGCCCTGAGTTTTTGGGTGCCCATGACAAAATTAAAATGGTACCTTTTTTTGTAAAAAAAACAAGGCCACTATGCCTCGAACTCGTGTCTTCTTATAAAGGAGGTGCAAGCGAAAACCAACTCTGCTGAGTGAGTCATTCTCTTATGTTATGCGAGCACTAATACTCAAAATAATACCAAAGGTTTATATATATATATATATATATATATATATATATATATACAATAAAATTGCATCTATTTGCAAGCAAATAATTAAAGGATAAATTAATCATGTAAATTTTGTCCCTCATGCAGATTTCCATCAAGTCGCTTATATGTATGTCCATTTGGCTAACTGTATGCAGAGGATTTGGTGTCAGTAAATAGATTCTCATCCTAAATGTTGTTCAATTGAAACCAGTTCCCTATGATTGATTCATAAATCAGCAACTGTGAGCTAATAGTTGGTGTATCCTTATTTGATGTGCCTTAGGGTGGCTCAATTCATGATGTTCACTTACTGCGACCTATATACTTATTTGATGAGCCTTAGGGTAGCTCAATTCAAGAAACAGATATTTTAATGATGTTCCTGGAGAGAAGAAAAATAAACACAAGGACTAGGATGCCTTATTGAATATTTAAAGTTTCATTATCTATAAAAGAGTAACCCGAATAGTTATGGACACTAGATATGAACTTCTAAGTTCTAAGAATTATGCATTTCTAGTGTGGAACAGTTTCCCCAAGTTGTAGCTCCTTAAAATAAATTGGGGAACTTAAAAGTAGGATGTTCACTGAACTATCAGAGGTTTATCTATTGTATATTTTAGCACAAGGTTGTTGTATCCTTCCTTACACAAAATTGAAGCTTTTGTGATCATCTCCCCACCCCCTACGCTTTTCTTTCCTTCTCAGCCCATTTGTCCTTTAATATGTCAGTTTCTTCTGACCCACGTTTACTCTCCGCTTGTGTTGTGTTTAATTCCTCAGATCTTAATTGTCAATTCACAACCCAGATACAAGGTAGTTGTGTTAGATAGCCAACAACCAGGAAAAACATTATTGGGTCCCTATGAAATAGATACTTACATAATAAGATCTGAGGAATTAAACGCAATAAGGATGGCTTGCTAGATTGTAGGGATGATAATAGGTCAAGGTTGGCCCAAAGGCCCAAGGATTGGTCCGAAAATTTACCCGAACTACTCCAGATCCGATTGTAAAACGGGTCGGATCGGGCTAAATTTTTAGGCCCAATCAAGTATCGGGCTGGGTATTGAGTATTAGTCAGCCCGACTCAATAACAACCCATTGGAGCGCACTACTATCCACCCTTACCCATAAATACCCAAATTTTGTAAACCTAATCATTTTCCATTCAGAATTGGAACGTGGAATCAATAAATCCAGGATGCAGTTAGGAGGAGTCGTGGACACGTTCGCGGAAGTTGGGAGATAGAATCTCCTTGCTGATGACACATCAACGTCAAGAGAATAAAGCCAGCCTAGTAACTGTTAGTTTATAAGAAAATGATCCATATTCACTTGTAAAATTAGAGCTTTATGTTCCCTGACTAATTGTTTTAGACTTGTATTCTCTCACTATTTTGATTTATTTGGTCCCTCGTATAGCCCTAAGAACTACAATATCTTAGTGATATTGTTATATAAAAATCGGCTTTCTGTGTAAATGCTGACAAATTTACTAATCAAAATTATGAGATCGAATATAAAATGAAAAATGTTACTCTGGCATTCAGGTTCCGCGACTATAGTACTTCTACACTTAAGGACAAAAATCGCTGCCTCTCCTGGTGGCAGCTACAAGTTGTCTATCACCAAGCGGTACGAATCCCTTTTCCAAGATACTCCCAGAACACGAACTCCAGAGAAGTCACGGACTACAAAAATGAGCATTTGGAATCGTCGAGAAAAGTAACACAAGAATCACGAAAAACCAAGAGCAAAACTTCTTAAAAATTTTGAGAATGAGAGGGAGAAAATGTGAATGTCTCTTTCTTTTTCTTAATATTTGCAGCCATATATAGGCCTCTCGCAAGATAAATTTCAGCATACTCGCAAAAATAGTTTTGTCGATTCCGTATAACTAACCATTCAGTGCAAATGGTGGAGTCTTGAATTTACACTTAGTAACATTTGTTATCACCCGAGGAGACCATGAGGACAGAGTCTTGAATGAAGGCTCCTTTATTGAGTTTTAATAAGGTATAGATTAGCATGCTCAAGTTACGGGTCAAATGGGTTGGTGCGATAAAGGCCACAACCACCCTCGCACTGGTAGTAGGTCCTCTGAGGATACATATGACCGGCCTTATATTTTGTGCTTTATGCTCGACTCTGTTAAGGAGTTACTAGACTCATCCTCTACCTGGTCATATGAACATCATGCACTGTTGTGTACTGTTGTTGTTACATCTCAAAAACCAACTTCCTAAAGACTTCCCGGTTGACCACTTCTCTCCATGCACGTTTGCAAGATTGTGGGATCCGATTTTTGCTGCCCACGAGTAGCCAGCAGCAGTTGGGTTGGCAACGTATTTAAACCATAGTTTAAAGTATCGGCCGATACCGATCCGATACGGCCGATACCGATACAGTTTGGCATGTCCCGATCCGATACCGACCGATACCCGATACTGACCGATACCGACATTAGAGGTCTTTTTTCTAGTCAATTCGGCAAAAAAAATTGAATTAAAAAGACCAATTAGAAATGATGTAAAAGCATAGAAGGTTGTAAAAACATATAAAAGATGAAAACTTATCTATCGCATATAAATCAATCGACAAGGATGACTACTATTTCATTCAATATAAAAAATACTAAGAAACAATACTGAAAATACTTTAAATTATGCATAAATGTATAAAATATATTCTCTAAAATGTTAATAATTTACTAATAGTTGTTTGCTTTCCGATACCAAAAAATCCGATACTCCGATCCAAAACCGCCGATACTACCGATACCGCCGATCCCGATACTCATAGGAATGGTCCGATACCGATTCCGATACCGATACTTTGAACCTTGATTTAAACTCCCTCTTCTCATTGATTGAACATGAAAAAATCATTCATAAAAGTGCTTTGTTATTTTGTTCCTACAATCCGAAGCAAATCGTTGTTCCACTCTCCATTCTCTTCCGTGTTTCGTTCTGGGCAAGGTTAAGTTCGGGTCACATCTCTCGAAGTTGTGTGCGACAACGAGAAGCCGATAGTACCGAAAATTTTACCACTAGGAGCATTCGAGAACAGTCTGCACATAGATCTCGGATCAACTCTCAGGACAGTGCGTTCAGCGCGACTTTCTCATAGGCCAGTAACTCTAAACTCTATTTTATTTTGTTACAGGTTTGCAGAAAACGAACGAAAAAAAGAAATTTTGCTAACATTCTAAGAGATGAAGCATTGAAATAATTATCATTCTATTATATATATTCGTTGTTGACAAAACAACTCGCCACTCTATATTTAGCTAATATAAGACACGTTATAATATTGTTTTAAACTGGTCGAACATTTGCAATCGGTTACCTTTTGTTTGAATTTTTCAAATACTGTTAACAAATTTTAACATTGTTTTCTATATTGCTTGTGTCGAATACTTAGTAGAATATAAAAGAAACTGTTAACAAGTTTTATTTGAAAGCTTTGGTTACTATCATTTATTAGCAACATAGAATTTCGAACAAGTTTGAAAATTTTATTTGAAATTCCCACTATGAACACTTGTATTAGAAGTGCTTTTGTTAGATTACTTGTATTTGAAGACTTTGTCTTTGCAAATATAAAGAACACTGCTAACAAATTGTTAATTGTTCTACATATTGCTACTTGCTCATATTACTTTGTGAGCATATTCTATATTTAACATATTATATACATATGTGTTAAACATCTTTAATATTGTTGAGACATTGTGTTAACACTTAGTCAGTAAAACTATTTAATATTGTTAAGTTGTGTTAAACACACATTATTGTTAAACAATATTGACATCAAGTCAAATTACATTTGCGGCATTAGATAAATATTTAGTCTCCTTAGATAATTTAGGTTCAAGAAATAGTTTATAGACCTTGCAAATTCCTTTAAATCTAAAGTTCTAAAAAGTAGAGATAAATTTGGGAACAAGCCGAAATGGTCCTTCTGTCAAACGGATGTAAATACCCCTAAGCGACACGGTACTTAAGTATCTTCGGACCACCGCGAGCTGGGAATCGGTCCCTACAGCTAATCCAAGTTGATCAAAACTTGATAGACTAAAGATTTATTAAGGTTGATTAGCAAGATCACTGAACTATTATTCTAGAACCACTGTCACCCTTATTGAGTAAATACAATATTTTGCAGACTTTAGAGTATCACAAATAGTAACCATGACTGGAAAAGAATAGACTGCTACTTCTAAGCTAGCTAAGTTTGATGGCTCTCACTTCAAGAGGTAGCAAAGTCAGATAAAATTCTGGATCACCACTTTAGGACTGATCTCAGCCATTGATGGATCCTAAGCAGTCAAAAACGGTTATATATTGGTTATATAACTGATATATAATGGTATCGGTTCTGGATCGATATTTTTTTGCAGAAATATCGGTAAAATATCGAAACCGATATTATCGGAACCGATATGACCGATATTGTTTGAAATATCGGTTTACAAAAAAATCGATTTCTCACGGTTTTGGTTTTGCTACAGAAAAACCGATATTGATGATATGACATTCACATCAATGGAGAATGCAAATTACATCTTCTGCCATCAAAATCTTCATGCATCAAACTTATTCAGAGATGTAGTTCCTCAAGTGATCTCATTTATCTTGGATCTCTTGGATTTTTCGACGATATATATACTTTATGCATATTTTATAATAAAAACTATTAAGTGTATTGTTCATAAATAAAAATTTTGTTAAAAATGCAAACCGATATTTACCGTTATAAAACCGATATATCGGTGATATATCTATAACTCTACTGGACCGTTATCATGAAAAACCCGTTATTAACTGCATAGGATGGATCCACACCCATCTCAAATAATTCTGATGATACTGAGTCTGACGTAGGAGTGTCCAAACCCTCTAGCTCCTAAAAACCAAAAACTCCCAAGGAAATGGACTTTCATTGCTTTCATCGAATCCTAAGCGCCTTATCTGATTCTCTTTATGATTTATTCTTTGAATATAATAGCGCTAAAGAACTTTGAAATGCTTTGGAAGAAGAATATGGATGTGATGATGCTGGAATCGAAAGATTCAATTCTTTCTCATTCAATAGGTATTTCATGGTAGATAACAAACCTATGAATGATCAAATCCATGAATTCCAAAAATACGTTAGACATATTCAAGCCAAAGGTACAACATTTTCTACTGAGCATAAGATAGTTTGCCTGATAGATAAGCTCCCTCCTTCTTGGTCTAATGTTAGAAAATATATCATTCATAGACAAGGTGACCTTACTTTTGCTCAAGTCCTAAAGAAAATTAGAACAAAAGAACTTAGGCTAAGGTCTAATCATAAGACTGAGTCTAAAGCTAAGGTAAATCTAGTAGAATTCCAAGGCAAACCCAAGTCTAATAATCCTCACAAACCCAAGAAGAAGAACAACTTTCAGCCTCACCATCAGAACCATCAACACCAGCAAAACCATAGACCTAGAAACTTCAGTCAGACTCGGGATCAACATAAATTTTGTTTGGTATGTGGGAGAATAAACCATCTATCATTCAACTGTTTCCACAGAAAGAAGGAAGTTGTAAAGACTCCTTATAAGGGGAATGGCCCAGCCAAACCAGAAGCTAACATGATCCTAAATGGGTTTTCTAGTTCCTTCATGTCTATGACTTATCAACCTTTAGTTAATATTTTTTACCATTCTGATGATTGATGGTTGGATTCTGGAGCTAATGTTCACGTTTCATTTGATCGCTCATACTTTTCAAACTATCATGAATCAGGTGAAGAAGCATAACCTTAGGAGATGGCTCATCGGCACAGATTGTAGGAAGAGGAAAAATAGACTTGAAGATGACATCAGAAAAAAATTGAGCTCTTCATGATGTACTTCATGTGCCATCAGTTAGGAAAAATTTAGTTAGTGGGCCCCTTCTTGTAGCATCAGGGTACAATATTGCAATGGAAGTCAATAAAGTAGTATTTTTTAAGAATGGGTCTTTTATTGTAAAATGATTTGTAAAATGTGGTCTTTTTATTTTCAGTACTATCAATAAAATGTCATATCCTTCTCTTGTTGTTTCTATGTAGAATCTTCCAATGTTTGGCATGGTAGACTAGGTCATATGAATCTAGGTTCCCTTAGAAGGATGATGAACTTAGATCTTATTTCCAAGTCACCTGTAGATAATAAACACAAGTGTGAGATTTGTGTTCAACCCAAACACACTAGACTACCTTTTAAATCTGTAGAAAGGAATTATGACCTTCTAGAACTGGTTCATAGTGATGTCTGTGATTCAAATAGGGTTCTAACCCGCGGCCAATGTTCTAAACGGCGGTAGATGGGTGCACGGCAGAAAGAGTCCGCCTACCGCCTAGGATGCCTAGGCGCCACCTAGGCGTTTGATACATTTTGGATATTTTTTTACTATTTTACTACTGTTTTTGCATAATATGTATATTTTAAGGATTTTTTTTTATGCATAGCTAAGTTGTAGAACAAATATTTATGAAGTTTAAGTCATGTAAAAGTGACTCATAGGTCCATAATGTTTGCAAAACTATTTTGCCAAAATATCTAGTCTGGTATTACTCCGTCTAGGCGTTCGCCTACACCGCCGCCTAACTCATTCTACTACATAATTTGAATTAGAGTACACTGCTTGCCACGTACTCACCTCCGCCTATGCAATCAAACCTCCGCTGGCCGTCTACTCCATCGCCAAGACGCCAATGGAAAAAGCGGTGCGAAGGGCGACCGCCTACCGCCTAGGCGCCGCCGAGGAGGGCACCATTTAGAACACTGCCTGAGGCGGCAAAAAATACTTTCTCACTTTTATAGATGATTGTTCAAAGTATTGTTATACCTATCTTCTCAAAACCAAAGATGAAGTACTAGACAGATTCAAGGTTTTCAAATCCAAGCTGAGAACCAATTAGAGAAAAAGATTAAGATACTTAGATCTGATCGTGGTGGAGAATATACCTCAAACAAAATGACTAATTTATGAAAAGAACACTGAATAATCCATAAGGTGAATGCTCGTTATCCACCACAGTCCAACGGAATTGCTGAAAGAAAAAATCGCACACTATTAGACATGGTGAATGCCATGCTTCTCAGCTCAGGTGCTCCTAATAATTTGTGGGGAGAAGCCTTATTAACAGCTTGCTACATCCTAAATAAGATCCCGAGTAAAATTAAAGTATAAGACTCCCTATGAAATATGAAAAGGTAGAACTCCTAGAGTCGATTATCTCAAAGTTTGGGGATGCCTAGCAAAAGTCGGAATTTATGAACCTAAAAAGAGAAAGATTGGACCTAAAACTGTAGATGTTGTGTTCATAGGATATGTTTTAGATAGCAATGCCAATAGATTTCTAGTGACTCATTATGAAGTAAATAAAATATCTAACAATACCATTATAGAAGCTAGAGATGCAGTTTACTTTGAGAATATATTCTCTTTTAAGAACAAAATTTCTTTCACTCCCTCCAGCTCTTCTCTTGCTCCTACTAGTTCCAAGTTTCAAACATCTAGTTCACAACCTGAACAAGATATATAACCTAGAAGAAGTAAAAAAGGAAGGATTGAAAGGAATTTAGGGAAAGGTTTCTTTACTTATTTGATAGAGGGTGATCCCTCAACTTATGAAGAAGCAATATCTTCTCCTGATACTCCTTTCTGGAAAGAAGCCATCAACAATGAGTACAACTCCATTATGGAGAATAGTACTTGGTTTTTAGCAGACTTACCTTTAGGTAGTAAACTCATAGGTTATAAGTGGATTTTCAAAAAGAAACTTAGAGCTGATGGTACTATAAAAAAATACAAAGCTAGATTAGTAGCCAAAGGTTTCACTCAGAAAAATGAATTATATTATTTTGATACTTATTCCCCCGTAGCTAGGATTACCTCTATTAGAATACTTCTAGCCTTGGCATCCATTCATGATATGTTGATCCATCAAATAGATGTAAAGACAACATTTTTGAATGGAGACCTAGAGGGAGAGATCTACATGGAGCAACCTGAAGGTTTTATTGCTAAGGGTCAAGAAAAGAAAGTTTGTAGATTAGTAAAATCTCTTTATGGCCTAAAACAAGCTCCCAAGCAATGACAACAAATTTGATAAAATAATTTTAGAGTATGGTTTCTTGCCAAATGAGTATGACAAATGTATATACTCTAAAATTCAGATGGAAGTAGTGTCATTTTATGCTTGTATGTAGATGACATCCTCATTTTAGGATCAACACTTGAGTTGATAAATAATACTAAAGATTATTTATCTAGCAAGTTTGAAATGAAAGATTTAGGTGAAGCCAACCTGATTCTAGGAATACAAGTATCCAAATCCAAAAAAGGGTTATATCCTATCTTTAGCACACACTATCGAAAAAATGCTAAAAAAAATTGAGTACTTTGACAAAAAATCTGCCCCTACTCCTTTTGACAGTAGTATCATTCTCAAGAAGAATGAAGGTTCACTTGTAGAACAACATAGATATTCACAGATGATAGGTTCTCTCATGTATATAACAAATAGAACCAGACCTGATATTGTATTTACTGTTGAGAGACTAAGTAAATATACCAATAACCCAAACCAGTCACATTGGTCATCATTAGAAAGAGTATTTAGATATCTTAATGGTACTATAGATTATAAACTTCATTATGCTAGACACCCTGATATCATAGAAGGTTATTCAGATGCAAACTGGATAACTGACTCACATGATGTGAAATCCACTACTTGATATGTTTTACTCTAGGAGGAGCTGCAATCTCATGTGGTTCATGTAAACAAACTATCATAGCTAGGAATACAATAGACTCTAAAATAGACTCTAAAATGATAGCTTTGGACACTACTTGTACAGAAGTTGAATGGCTTAGAAATTTGATTATGCATATACTTGTTGCTCATATTCACGTTCCTGCAATTTCTATAAACTGTGATAATAAATCTGTTATAGAACTACTAAAGCATGATTCTATGAATGCTAAGATGAACAGGCACCTACAGTTGCACTTTAAGTCAATAAAGAGCATATTAGGCAAATATGTGGTTCTTGACTATATAAAGTTAGAAAAGAACATTGTAGACCACTTGACAAAGGGTCTGTCTAGGACATTGATCCTAGAATCATCGAGGGGGATGGGATTAAGTCCATAAGTGAGTCACTAGCAGTGGCAACCCAACCGAGTCTGACTGGAGATCCCAAGAAACCGGTTCAATAGGTAGAAACAAGCTAAACTTTGGTAACTATTATGGAACACTGACCCAAAGATTAAATTCTCATAAACTAATGTTCAGGTGGTTGTACGAGATTGTACAATGATATCCCATCTCTATAGTGCCAGTGTTCCGTTGTGATATGGTTAGGATGAATTTTAAACTCTTAATAGGTCCAAGCATTATATGTAGGGTTGACACCTATTACCAACCCTTGAGGACTTACCTATATGAGAGGTCGTGAAGACCACAACTATGGGACAGGACGATCCCAGACAACTCTCATGAATATGGAAAAGTGTGCATGGCCAATCAAAAGCGTCACCCGATATACCCAAGAACCTCTAGCGTATTATGTGTGCTATTTTCTGAATCTGGTTTAAGAAGTCACATTCAAAACATAGTCCATCAAGCACTTCTTCAGACAAAGACAATAGTTACTAAGCGAGATTCAAGGTTATAGTTCATCTCATTTATGCATAGTATATACTTGCTCAGAAATTCTTTATTATTGTTCTTTCATTATCTGTCTTCGAAACTTGATTTTTTTTTTTTTTTTTTGGGGGGGGGGGGGGGTTGACTGTTGTGTACTGTTGTTGTTACATCTCAAAAACCAACTTCCTAAAGACTTCTTCTGCATGATCCATTTTTTACAGTTGGCCACTTCTCTCCATGCACGTTTGCAAGTTTGTGGGATCCGATTTTTACTGCCTACGAGTAGCCAGCAGCAGTTGGGTTGGCAACATATAAACCCCCTCTTCTCATTGATTGAACACGAAAAAAGCATTCATAAAAGTGCTCTGTTATTTTGTTCCTACAATCCAAAGCAAATCGTTGTTCTACTCTCCATTCTCTTCCGTGTTTCGTTCTGGACAAGGCTAAGTTCAGATCGCATCTCTCAAAGTTGTGTGCGACAACGAGAAGCCGGTAGTACAAGGGGTTTTACCACTAGGAGCATTCGACAACAGTCTGCATATAGATCTCTGATCAATGCTTAGGACAGTGCGTTCAGCGCGACTTCCCCATAGGCCAGAAACTCTAAACTCTATTTTATTTTGTTACAGGTTTGCAGAAAACGAAAGAAAGAAAAAAGAATTTTTGCTAACATGCACAATACTAAAGGGATATGTTGGAGTGCCAACTCCTAATGAAAAAAACTCCTCAGTAAATTACCAATCCGACTTGTTTATCTCATTGAACTTCCTTCATGGGATCTCCAATCACAGAAGTAGTGTTTCCACCATCGACAACTCACTATTAAGGCTTAGCAACACCACCTCCAATGAATATTAGTTTTTTTTTTCTTCGACCATTTTTTCCACATCAACCACTAACCTTCAATCAGATGTTGAATATATGTAATACAATTAGAAGTTGATATACATATATTTGTTGTATACATAACTTCTCCCATCAAAAGAACCGTCATGCATCAATTGAATTTATGAAATTCTATTTATGCATATCAATTATGTAAATGGTCATATCAAGAATCTTCATAAGAATTTTATTTATGATTCAACTATTGTGAGGGAGAAATATGTTAGCATTAATGTCAATATACATAATCTCAAGTATATTTTATCAACCATAGATATAGAAAACCTTCTTACTATGTATTATGCATCATTAATACACAAATTTGTATAATCAATAAAGTTTACAACATATGCATCTAGTGTAACAAATAATTGTAACTTCTAATTGTACACAAGCAATTCATATCCAAATCAAATACTATGATTGTCAAAAATTAAGATATGGCCATTATATAATACTAGTAGCCAAATTAATATTTGCATGTCAAACATTTGAAATGCAAGAGCAAAATCCTAATTAACATTTAAATTCAAGAAAGACTTTGGACAAAACTTTACAGCAATTAATTTTTCGAATAAACATCGTAACCTATGATATAGTGATACAAAGGTTAAATATTATAAATCTCAAGTCAAATGTTGCATTATGCACATTAATATCAATATTATTTGGTAAATCAAGAATATCACATTCTAAAAAATAATTCAAACTCAAACATTGTCAATATTTGTGTGAATATAATTTCATATTTGAATTAACTAACAGTTAAGATTCTTTATATCTAAACAAGATCTTAAGATATTAAACACTTTGAAAAATCTAGAACATATTTACTTATTTGTAGAAATGCACGAGGGTCATCAACTAGATAATACTTAAAGCAATCTCAAAGCGAATTATGCAAATCAAATTATACTTATTAATATAAGCTAATTTTGCAAACTGAATGCAAATAAAATTATTGAAATAAGATCTTTAATATAAACTTAAGGAATCAAGTTCAATGTTAACAAGTAAGACAGGACACTAAGAAGTATGGACAATCAAAAAAGTGGGTGTCGCATTGGATACATATCAGACACATATTCAGCAAAACTTAGATATTCCAAAATAACTAGGAGACACTAAAATATGTTTCGTGTACGTGTTGTATCCATGTTCATGTGGCATAGCCTTTATCTCTAAAGACGGGGTGACCTAACCACCCAACAGCTATTCCATCTCCGATGTCCATCCCGCTCTGAATAATCCCCTTTTTCCGGATTATTACCAATTATATGCATATATACAAAAGGTAACTATAGATAGTTGATATTAGAATTAGACCAATGACTCAGTATACATATATCAAGGTGAAATGACCAACAACAACAACAACAAAAAATTCAAGAGTTATCAACCATTTTTTTTGTTTTTCACTTTCTTGACTAAAATTTAGGCATCTAGTGAAATTACTAGTCAAGCAAAGCTCAAATATGCATTGCATTTAAAACAGAAATATACAATTTCCAATGTATTCAAATTTTAATATATATAAATACATTTTCAAAATTGACTCCATTATATAATCTATTCTACAAAAAGAAAATTGAAAGTTTTAGCATGATGAAAGACGAAATCCATACAACAATATTAATTACTCAAAATAATCATAATTACAATATTTCAATTAATACCGAGTCAACAAATATTGAAATGTATAATTTTTTTATCATTTCCACTAGTCAAAAGGAATTTTATATAAAATCTTACAGGATCTAGAGTCACTAAGCTTAATATTTTATTTGAAGAGAATATTTATTTAATCCAAGACTTTTTAATTTCAAATACACATTTAGTATACCACAAATACATCATATCATGGTATATATAATTCTTCAAATTTAACTACGATCTCATATTAATCAATTGCAACAAACATATGATATATTTGTAAAATAATTTCATTAAATCAATCAAAGTCATAATCAATTCAGATATCTATTTGTGCAAATTTATTGTGAGATGAATTAAGCCTTAAAATTATGAGATATCAAATCAATTTTCTAAGCATAAAACACATTTCAAATAAGGTTTCTAACTTCTTCAACTTACTTATATAGCAAATAGGTCATATAATTTGAATTTTGAAGTAAATATAAAATTTGCAATAACGATATTAAGCATAACAATAATTTCGATTGGAAAAAAAGTATCCTCTATTATGTCATAATATTTTGATAATGCATATTAAAATATTCCAAATATAAGAGAGAATCTTTGCAAACACTAAATGCTTGAAAAATGTACAAAAGTGATCAATAGCAAATCATGTGCAATGCATAAAAGCAAGTACTTAATTATCACAATTCCAGTTTATGGATAATCAAAATCGCAATTGAGTAAATGTTATTAATAAACAAATAATTTTTGAAGTTCTATAGATAAATATGTTATGGAAATAAGAAGGCATGATTTAGAAAAATATATCAACGTAGAAACAGGCTATAAATAGAATTAGACTCCATAGATTATGGAATAGTAGTGAGATACAATAGACTAAGAACATATAAACTGAAAAGAGAATTCTAGTAACAAAACTCGATAGTCTTTGCCATCTGATTTATTATAAGCAAAAGGAGTGTATTAATTAACGGTTAGAAATCGTCAATTTACGAAGCATGTAGCAACAAATTTGTAGTGATTAAACATCACACTAGCAAATAAGGAGAGCTCAAAAAAAAATTTAACAAGTTAATCAAGAGATTAACCTAGACATTTCCTAAAAGAAGAATCCTTCTACTTTACCTACTTTCTTTGAAATAATCAAAAACTTAACACATATCAGTAATATGCAATTTTGTGATAACCTACTTTCATATTATACGAGCATGATTCATCTATACGAGCTAGGAAGCATGGACACTCCAAGATGGACGTTGCGTCCCTGTAGGACACTTATGGATACAAAACAAATGCTCCAAAATACACTACGACATAATCATTTTGTGTCAGTGTTGCCATGTCCATATCTTAGATTAATGTCCATTCAATGTAGTATAGAAGCAATTCACAATAAGGTTGCATTTAAATTTTGATAAATGAAAAATATATTAGAGTTACGCACTTACAGTCCAACAAGCATGATTCATCTTTTGTTGGGTAATTTATAATACAGATCATCTTTTATATGGAACTCACAAATACTACTATTTGTCTCATGACGTCGGGTAGCTAGAGCACAAATCAACATTAAAAATAAATAAAGTTAAAAAAAAAAAAGATAAAACTTAACTTACCTTCGGAATTTCCCATACATTATGCCTTCCACTGAGATTTTCCACCTTCGGCACGCTGGTATCCTTGACCCTTAAAATTTTTAGCTGCTCATCAAGCCCTTTTGATTTCTCCAATCCAGCATGAACAGCCATGAGCTTGCAGCAGATTCTACCTTCTGGAGTATCAACCCATACTTTGTCCTGCATCATTTGTGATAACGAACACAAAATTAGCCTTTCTAATGCTATGTTGAAAAAATTACTGAAGTCTGAACTATTCACAATAGCCAAACTAATACCTCCTCGTGAATCCAAACCAAGTCTGCAAGAAACTTCTTGTGGTCCTCAGGCACTGCCTTTACCAAATCTGTAAAGAGATTTCATGATAAAAGAGTAACACCAGTTAATACACACAACGTTTAATGATCATCAAGAAAATACCATTTTTAGCAAAGTTTTGTTCATTAGAACTGCGGTAAATAGGAGGCCTTTAATTATACACAAAGGTTCCCTAGATTTTTCTGAAATATAGGGAACAGGACGGTGCTCTTTTGTTTCATGAGCTTATCCAAAGGTTGGTCAAATGGCCGCCTAGTATTCGTGGCCCTATCATGCTCATAGCTACCTTGACTAAGGAATTTGACGTCAACCCAGAATTTGGCACCAATATAGATGGCAGACCGTTTCTAACATTCTAAGGACCCTGTACAAATACTAAAAAAAGGACCCCTTTTTTTACCACTCTAAAAGAGAGCCTTTTTTTGACATTCTAAGGGCGCTTATGTTAGTGCAGTTTCTAAAAAACAGGGAGGCATAAATCTAAAAATAGAGATTTAGCATTAGTAATATATACAAAAGTTAAAAAATTTGGGGCCTTCCGGGTTTCTTTTGCCATGTGCGATCGCTCAACTTGTATATGCTCATCCCTGATTATTAGATGGAACCAATAATAGAAAGTTTGTCAAGTCCTTTGCGGGGCTTGCTTATGCTCAGTATCCGACCTACCAATTTTGATTGGAGAAGGCTTGGATGATGAAGATGATGTATTATAGCTCAAACTAGAAAATGCATGAAGAATTTGGCATTGCAATTATCTATGAAAGCACGTGCACATCAAATGCGAGTGAAGTCGACATGACACGTCGCTGTGTCGTGCAAATTACCTACCTGCGGATCCATGGGGGACACCGTAGGACTCGAAGGTGGGGCCTGCGTCGTAGATGGAGCCGTTGTAAGGCATGTTCTTCTTGGCGTTCCAGCGGTCCTTGATGCATCCGCCCCACCTCCTCCCCTGCACGTGCATCGACTCGTGCCCTTCCTCCCGGAACCAGCCCTCCCTCTCCTGGTTCGCCTCGAACTCCCGCCACGTGGCGGAGAAGGGGAGATCGGCGGTCGGTGGTGGAGGGAGGAGGCCGAGGAAGGCGGCGAAGGCGAAGTCGTGGTTGCCGCAGAGGAAGGCGTGGGACTGGCGGGGGTAGAGGGACGGGAGGGAGATGAGGAAGGAGATGACCTCGCGGGTCTGTGGGCCCCGGTCGCAGTAGTCTCCGAGGAAGATGACGCGGGCGGTGGCGAAGGCGGAGGGGCCCACACCGGACTCGAGGTTGGACCAGAGGCGCTGGAGCTTCGTGAAGTAGCCGTGGATGTCCCCGATGCAGATGACTACTCTGCTGCTGCTAAATTCTTCTCCTCCGGCTCTGGCGGCTTCCGCCATCCTTTCTTGTTCAAGGTCCTTCCTCTTTCCGCTGCCTGTGGCCGTGGATGGCTTATATTGGACGGGGAACAAGTATCTTATTCATCTCTGCGTATTTTCCTTTACACCCTCTCTCATCAAAGATTTTGCTTTTCAAGTTTCATTTCCTCTTTTTTTGATAACATTTTTTTAGGTATATATATAACTGAATTTTATTTTCGATTTTTTTCAAATAAAGTAATGAATTATCAGATAATTGCGCAAAAGGGAAATAGTTTGTTTGAATTGCAGGGAGAGGGACAACTCGCCAACTGAGTTGGCGGTGCCCAGAGTTCGAGAATAACTCGTCAACTCAGTTAGCGGGCTCTGGACAAGCTCGTCAACTCAGTTGGCGGGCCCCTCTCCCTTCGATACTCTTTCTCCTCGGAGATCCCCCTTCTCCTCGGAGACCCCCCCCCCCTCCCTCCAAAAGCTCTCCCTTCTCCCTATAAATAAACTCCAACTCCTCCTCCTCCTCCTCCTCGCAGCACTCATCCTCCTCCTCACAACACTTCTCCTCATAGCACTTCCCCTTCTCCCTATAATTTTTTTTTTAGATGGCTAACCAAAATGACGGTCATATTCCCGGTGGACCGACTACCGACCTTATTATTAAGCAACATGAAAACCACATATCTAGTCGGATATTTACTGGCGAGGTAATTTTTTAAATTATAAGTTTGCAAGTTAAGTAATTTACACACAAAATATAATGCATATATTTTTTATAGTTATACGACCATGATCTTGGTTTACGAACCCGAATCCATGTACATTGGAGGACCGAAAGAAATTATCGTACGTGGGAGTTAAATTTCGTTTCATTCTATGATCTAGTAAACGAGTCTAACAAGTGTTAAAATACTGGTTATTTGGTAACTTTTTTCATGTTTTGTTTAAAATGCTGAATACAAAAAAAATGAAAAAATACAGGAAAAATAGCACTAACAGCATTTATTAATCATTTTTGCTTGTCAGATATAAATAAAATTGTACTCCAATCATTAAAACAACTTTCAAAAGATATTTTAAGAGAATTTAAAAACCAAGACCAAGAATCACTATTCTCACCTTCAGCAACAGCATAAGCTATAGGATATAATTGATCGTTAGGATCGTGAGCACAAACAATAAATAAGACACCTTGATATTTAGACGAAAGAAATGTAGCATCAGTACTAATAATCGGTAAACAGTCCCTTAAAACCCGTCAATACATGACTTAAAACAAATAAAAATTCGTTGAAAGCTATTGTTTTCGGCAGTTTTAATAAAATATGTACTACCTGAATTTGTTTCCATAATTCTATAACAATACTCCTCAGGAGTAGCGTATGCCTTATCATAACTACCATTAATTTCAGCTAATGCTGTCTCTCGGACTTTCCAGGCTTTGGAATAACTAACTTGTATACGGTACTCCATGTATATATCTTTAACAATTTGTGATGGACTATATGATTTATCTCTAATAATGTCAATTATCATGGTCTTAATCCATGCAGCGGTTGCTAGTCGATGACGTCATGTACTAAGTCTTCCTAAACAAGAATGACGATTTTCTAATGTACTAACTTTAACTATATTGCCATTTCCAATGGATTTGACATATACTCTCCAATTACAATTCAGTTGATCACAACTATATATAATTCCACTAGCATTATTCATAACACTAGCTGAACAACTAAAATTATATTTAATTACTAAATTACTTATAAAGCTTCTAAAGTGAGAACGGCTAGAAAATGATTGTCCCTTAAATACTTCATCAGTGACAGCTTTTACAACATCATCATCTACCGTATAATCTATATTTTCAACTAAATTATCACTATTTCCATCGTCGTTGTCACTATCATCATCATGGTTAGATTCATCTGATGAATGACCTTCTTGGAAAAATAAAATAATTTGTTGAGAAGAACTAGCACCCAAACTAACATGCTGATATTCAAAAAAATATTTATTATTTCTATTATCTAATGTTGCTGCTACTTTAATAACATATATTTTTATATACCGTGATTGTGAATTAATTTCAAGAATATAATTCCATGCATCTTCACTATCTATCAAAAAATAATTAAAACAAAAAATAGACTTCAGAATAAAATCATAATGAATAGAACAACGTTCAATAATATGATTACGTATATTTTCAAAACTAATATTCGGATAAGTTGAAAAAATTATACTTTCTTCTCCTTCATAATTTAACCCATTTACTTTACCGCCGTGCGAGCATACAATTCTTACGCTACGATCCATGACGGTTGAGAACTTTTACTACAAGAAACTCAGATGAACTTTAGCTGATGTCACGCCTCAGTCTCAAAATATCGAGGGACTAGCCACGTGGCAATGGCCAACAGCACACACCGATGGGCAAACCCAATTTAATAGACTGATCAGGATGTACTTAAGCTGTAAAATAACAGTAAAGGTCTAATATACTAATCTCATCCACAGAAAATAAATACAGCAATATCAGAATCATAAAGTAATATCAAGTCTCAATAAAACATAACTCGGGGAACAACCCGATAATGAGTCCGGTACAATAGTCAAGAATAAAAATAACAACAGCAAATACTGAGTATGGATAAAGCATATACTCAGAAGAAATCCTCGGCGATCACTCGTCTTCTGGTTCTGGTACTGCTCCAGTGCCTGCTCCTGTTCCTGCTTCTGCTCCTGCTAATGCTCTTGTCTCGTACACCTCAGGGTAGATATCCTCTGCTACCCATGGGGACATAATCTGGATCCAGGTACTCAGGGGACATAGCAAGGTACAAAATAACTTAAGCCAAAATAAATGCAGTGCAGCAATAAATAAAATAATAGGATAAACTATATAACCAGCTAAGTGATATGCAAGTGAGAGTTTTAATCATACTTGGGCTGAGACTACTATAGGATCTGTGTCAGAGAAACCCATAGCAGTATTCTCTCGAAGGGCCAGTAATGTGCCAAATCTCTGTGTCAGAGTCTAAGACACCTCCAGTAATGTAATATATATATAATCAGCCTTTTGTATGGTAAATCTCTTCCCACCCAATGTAATCACACGTCTTATGTCCATGACACGCAAGATCATATCTAATGCAGCAAGTCATAATGAGATCTAAGCATGTATAAGTATATGTCATGAAACATGTAACCTATACAGAATCACCATGAATATCTCAGAAAGATTCTGTCTCATGAATAGTGTCAGGTGTCCTGAGGCATGACGTACTTGATAAGGCAAGCACGAGAATGTATAGGATCTCGATATCCATGACTAGGTGACGTTACACAACGCCGCGTATGGTGTTGACACCCGAATATTATTCGGATGCTAAGTAATGTCACACGGTCCTAGGTTGAACAGTGATATTACAGTAAATAATCAAGAGAATAGTATAGACAAATGCTGCAAGTATGGCAAGGTACACTTGCCTGGGATTTGGTATCCAACTGCTGCTCCAGTATCCGCGGGATTTGTAGGTACTCCTTCGGTTGCTGAAATAAATATTACTATCAGGTTCAGAAGATATCAAATAGCTAGAATTACCCGTCCTTGAGTCCAATTTGGACATAGGGGCAAAAGTGATAGTTTCTGGTCAAAACGGGGTCCACGTGTGGCCCGCTTCGCACCGAAAAATATGTCAGAGACAATGTTCTCCAAATTCGTCAAACTTAGTATTCACAAGTCCAAAATGACGATACGAATCCAACGGAATGTCCGTAACTGGATTCCGATGAGCCGATCACAAAATCGCCCGTCAAGTGGAGCCGTAGGCCCACGATATGCGATTTTGTCAACGTTCTCAGAATCGAACCAAACTTGGGTCACAGGATCAGCGTATTTCTACGAGTCTGATAGCGCAAGTTTCGTTTCGATACGACGTGCGTACACGAAGTTACAACGAGTTCCAGAACAGGGCCGACACGGGGTGTTGACGACGGATACGCGTTGATTCCGGTGTGCACGCACATCCAAATCAACTTCCGCGAAATCTCACACGTCCATATTAACGGCACGCATCTTTCGGTGAAGTCCACATACGACCAAGTCGTCCCGTTTAGCGGGGCGCACCCAGTTCCGGGGAAAAATAGGACAATTATTTTTTTAATTTTGGGTCGCAGTTTGAGATCGCCATAGGACGTGATATCCCGAGCAAATTGCACGGATATCAAGAGGGTCACACAGTCTACGCGTCACAGCAGACTGAACGAAAAATGGGGCAGCGAGGAAAGAGAAACGGTCACCTGAACAGGGCTCCAAAAAAGACTAAAAATGCAATTTTGCGAGACGGCGCGGCGGCTAGGGCTGACGGAGGTGGCGCTGTGCTGCTGGGGGTCACCGGGGCTTGCCGTCAAGTTCGTCGGAGCTGGGCTAGCAAAGGGAAGGCGGTGGCAGCTCGGAGAGAAGACGCGGTGGTTGGTGGTGATGGAGCTCGGGCTGGGTGACCGGAGGGTGCCAGCTGCGAAGGTCGATCGTGGCTCGGTGGCGGTGGTGTTGGTGGACGATGGTGGAGGCTGTAGTGGTGGCAGCGGGTGAAGGTGGGAATGGCGATGGCCGGGATTCGACGATATGGCTGGGGGGAAGGCGTCGGGTGGTGGCTGAGGAGGATGGCGGTGGTGGAGTTGGCGGTGGCTGCGGGGTTTTTATAGGGAGCGGGGAGTGTCATGCCCCAGATCTCCCGCAGGCTAAATCGGCCGTACCCGCTAGACGAGAATCACCGCGCCAGCGCTCCCGCGGAACGATCGCTTTAAGACCCATCCGGGCGTGATGCCGCACGAGCATGATCCACGCCCGTGCAAGGCCGTGGTTCATTGGCTGGCGGTAAGAGTTCTAAGCCACAGAGTCGCACAGATTGTCCGAGGTAGCGGAATCATAAACGCATAGCGAGTTGATAACAGGTTCACTGAGTCGACAATATAGCGGAAGCATTGAAACCCAAGTTGAAATAAAGCAACTCTTTTATTGATATAAACATGTGTTACATGCGGCGTATAGCCGAGATTACAAGTCGCTCAAGACTCTCTCTCTGAAACAGTAAAAGCGTGCCAAGTGGCTACAATTATGGAATAATTATACAGGCGATATTCAGGCGATGTTCACAACATTATGTCTTCTATATGTGCTTCAGTTCCGGACGCACCGCTGCTTCGGAGTGATCTTCACGCCTTAGCACGCGCGAAGGAGCATCCTCACCGAACGAGGTTCTCCCGCACCCTGCATACAAACTGGTGGATTATCGTACATTGAATGCACTGGTGGAGAAGCTACTCGCCCGCTCGACAAATCCAAACACGTAATACAGGTTCCGTGCACCAACTATTAAGTAGTCTTTCTAGTTGCCTTAGGATCAGTTTCATGCAATTATTGAATAGCCTAACCCGTGTGGCAGTGCGCCGTGCAACATAGGAGGAAACACGGCGAGACTTACCAACTTACCATTTGTCCTTCCCCGTCCAAGGCAAACATTAACAATTCAAGTACGGACAAGTATAAACATTCAGGGGCATAGCCTATGCAAACATGAGTGTTGTTATATTGTTCAAGTTCAATACACATGGTGGACATAGTCAAGGATAAGGATAACATGCAACGAGAGCACACGATGAACACACGATGCGCTACAAGTTATCCCATCCGCACACGATGACTAAGCCACAAGTTTAATTGCACACGATGATCACTGGCTTTGTCATGACCCGCACCCGGAAATTCGGGCACGAGTGCGTGGGTTCGTCCAGCCTACGCCGCAGAATCGACGGTAGTACGCTGTCTAGGTCAATCCATATTTACTAACTAGCTCATTCACAAAAACATAAGCAAGATAATAATGAGAATTGAAACTTAAGATTTCAACTGAAAATAAATGTGACAACAGATTCAAATGTTTTAATACAGGATTTCAAAGTAAAATCGGGGACAAACCCGATAAATAAGATAAGAATATAAATGAAAGATAGCTACTACTAGCTACTCAGCAGCAGGGGTCTCCTGGGTGGGTTCTGGCTCCTCATAGGTATCATCAGTCCCCTCATAGGGACCATAATAAGTAGGGGCAAGATCCTCATCATCGCCTAAATCAACAGATCCAGTCAGGAAAGGAGCAAAGTACACAGTGCACAACAAGGTTAAACTAAATATTTTATGACAATTAAATATTTGATATCATGTTGAGAAACAGTATAACAGAACATTATTATCTCAGAGTTAAACTATAAACAGGAATATGAGAAACAGAACTAAATGAAACAGGAAATAAAACTACAACAGCCAGCAAGAAATATAACATGACCAGAAACTATCTGTGTGAACTTGTGTTTGTTTTTAGAATACTTAGTTGGCATGTAGGGGTTTATAAGGCTAATCCGACCGTCATGAACGGCTATTAAACAGGGGAAATCGAGATCCGGCTGAGGTACAGTCGTGTACCAACAGCTATTAAACATGACAAGGGGAAGGGTAAACTACATGCCTTCTAGGTATTCTCCCATCCGACATGAAAAACAAGACAGGTACTCCAATATTCAAGACATGAAATCCAGCATTTCTAACACTATATGTAATCATCAAGGGTACATGTAAGGCAAGGAATTAATTATCACAATATATAAAGATTAACTTGAGGTGCAGGTACTTGCCTGTTGTTTGGATCTGATTAATATTGGCTCTCGGGGAAAAATTCCAGAGATGAGTCCAAAAGCTGAAATAGACATTACCATCATGCTCATAAGATGTCAAATAGCTAGAAACGCCTATCCTTGGGTCCAATTTGGAGACAAGAGCAAAACGGCAGTTTCGGGTCAAAACGGGGTCCGCCGGTGGGCCCGCTTTGCACCGAAAAATGTGTCCGGATCAAAGGTCTCCAAATTCATCAAACTTAGTGTCAACAGGTCAGGAACGCTGATATGAACCCAACGGAACTTCCAGATTTGGATTCCGATGAGCCGAACACAAAATCGCCCGTCGAGCGGGGCCTGTGGGGCCCACGACACGCAATTTCGTCAACGTTCTCAGAATCGAACCAAACTTGACCCACAGGACCAGCGTATCGCTACGAGTCCGATGGCGCAAGTTTCGTCTCGATCCGACGTGTGTGCACGAAGTTAGGGTGAATTACAGAAAAGACGGATACGGGGCGATGTCCGCGGATACGCGTTGATTCCGGTGTGCACGCACACCCGAATCAGCTTCCACGAAAACTCACACGTCCGTATCGACGATGCGTACGTATCTGTGAAGACCGCACGCGACCAAGTCATCCCGTTTGGCGGGGCGTACTCAGTTCCGGGGTGAAACAGGGTCTGGTTTTTCCTGTTTTTGGATCGCGGTGTGCGATCACCACAGGACGCGATGTCCCGAACAGTTTGTCCGGACACCGAGAGGGTCATACAGGCTTCACAACGCAATTTGCAGAATTGGAAACAGAGCTACGAGGCGAAAGTTACACGTACCTGAAGGGGACCCCAAAATTCAGGGTCGAGTCGTGTCCGACTCGTGTCGGACACGGAAATTGGGAATTAGGGCTAGGGTTAGGGTTCTCGTCGGAATTCGGTCATGGACGGCGGGGGCTGGCCGGAGAGGCACGCTGGGAGGCCGAGGGCGGCTCGCCGGGGACGGGGCGGAGGCGCGGTGGTTGGGCGGCGCCGCGGCTGGCGGGGGCGACTGCTGTTGCTGTTGCTGCTGTTGGCCGGACGCCGGAGGCGGGAGGAGGGAGGCGCTGGCGATGCGGGGCTGGGCACGGCGAGGGTCGACGGTGAACGGTGGAGGTGGTGGAGTTCAGGGGTCGGCCGGCGGTCTAGGGTTTGCCGGAGAAGAGGAAAGGGGGGTGTTTATATAGGCGGTGGTCGGGGGTTGCTGGCCGAGGGAGGCGGTCGACGTGGGCGAGGTGGCCGGGCGGAGCGGGCGAGGTGGCCGGGCGGAGCGCCACGTGGCCGGAGGCGGCGGCTCCGTCGGGAGGCGCGGGGAAGAGGGGAGAAGGGGAACCGGTCGTGCGGGTCGGGTCTCGGGCGGTTCGCGGGTCGAGGGGCTGACCCGACCCGACCCGGATGGGTTTGGGTCTGGGCCGGCTAGCGGGCTGGACCGCGGCCCAATGGGCCAGGGCGGCCCGCGGAAAAAAAAAAAAAAATAATAATAAATAAATAAATAAATAAATAAATAAATAGATAATTAATTAATTAATTAATTAAATAGTTTTTAGGCATTTAAAAATAGGTCTGAGGCCCAGAAAAATCTAGAAAAATTACCCTATGTCCAATTTTTCATTTTACACCAAAAAATGTTATTTTCATGATATTTTAATATTATTTATTGCCAATTAAAAATCATTTATTAATTGAAAACCTTGATTTTAATTACAGAAAATTCCCAGAAAATTCCAGAAAATTGGGAAAATCCAAGATTTAATAATTTAAAAAATTCAGGGGGTTTACAGGCTTGATGCCATAATGGACTAGTCAATGACAAGGATAGCATACAACGAGAAAACACGACGAGCTCATAAAACACGATGCGTTGCAAGTTATCCAGTCCGCACACGATTGACTATAAACACGAAGTCTGCCCGGATCGGATCGGTGCCAGTGCCCCAGCGACCTTCCGCAGAACTTATATCCTTGTGCACAAGTTGTCCATGATCGAACATGATTATTAATTCACACTTCATGCAGTTGAGGCAACACGAGCACACGACAAGCAGTATTGCATGATTCATTTAGCTATTGGATATGCACAGTCTCCTGGGCTGATGTAAGCCCGCTCGAGGGAGACTTGCAGAGATTCGAATATCTGAATGAGTCTTGCCACAGGAGTATGATTCTTTTTACTTGACATGATGCAATTCTCCTGGATCGGGAATTGCCTTGGCGACCTTACGGTCCCGGATACTTGCAGGTTCATTCAGGCACGGAACGACTACTTAGTAGTCTTCCGGGGTTTGGATGAAAATAATGTAACATACAAGCAGACAAGCATGCATTTGTGTAAACACAAATATTCACGTTAGCTCGGGCTCGAAGGTAAGCCGAGGAGTGAGATCGTTAGGGGACTTCCCGAGCAATACGTTCTAGGGTAGCATGCGAGGGTCTGAACATAAATAAAAGCAATGTTTTATTTCCATGTTCTAGCATAGTTGGGATTATTCCCTTAGCTAGGTGCGTTGGATTCTTATTAGCATGCAGGGGGTGATTCACCTAGCGACTAGCATGAACATTCCAGATTCTTATGTGTGCTGGCTAAGCAAAGACAAGTTCACCGTAGCCACCCACCTTAGTGATGATTCGCCTCGGTGGAGTGATACGTCAAGCGAGCCTCTGAAAGCCTAAGCTGGATTCCTGTAGGGACAAGTCTGGATATCCTTTGCTTCTCCTTTGTGGCAAAGCGGGTCAGGACAGTTGCACTTTTGCCGTTTGAGTCGGCAGTCCGCTAGAACGAAACTGGGTGTTACAGGGAGGAGCTAGGCGGACGGCCGGTGGGGATTTGAACGGGCGGCGGGAGGCTAGGCGTCGGGTTGGTTGCGGGGGAGGCGGAGCGGCGTAACCGCCGGAGGGGGAAGCGGGCGGCCGGGGAAGGCGATGGGTCGGGGGAGAGTCGATTAGGGCATCACTGTTGCAGTCGGGTCGGATCGGGTTGATGGATTCGGGTTTGAATCCGACCCGACCCGCTAGGGAATGGGTTGGGTTTATATGGACCGATTCGGTTCAGGGTCGGTCCGGGTTTGTTTGGTTCAAAATTAAACCAGTTTTATTTAGGGTTTAATAAATAACTTAATTTTTAGGTCTTTAAAAATAGTTCCGGGGTCCAATAAATTTCAAAAAATCACCCTATGTCTAATATTTTATTTTACACCCAAAAATATTATTTTTATAATATTTTAAGATTTAATAAAAATATTTAAAATTATTTAAAACCAGAATACCTTGATTCTAATTAGTTAAAAATTACAGAAAATTCCAAAAAAAATCTGGAAATTGATTTTTTTTTAATTCTTTAAAATATGGGGGTTTACAGCTAAGTCTATGAGTGCCACTCCAAATCTAAGTGAAATTAAAAGGGTGTTTATTTTTTGCACTAATAGTGTTTAGCACTTTAAAGTGCTCAAACAAGTTCGTGATTTACCAATTAAAGGTGTTTATTTTTTGCATTTTAAAGTGATGATCATTATATGGTGATGTTCTTTATAAGTGATAACTTGTAGGCTCAAATCTTAAGCTTATAATTTACCTTAGCTTACAAGTACAAAAAAAGACCACCGTAACATTCAAAAAGTCTAATTATTACAAAACATGTACAAAATCTTGATACATACTTACTCCGGTTTTATTTAGCTCTAGAAACAAAACAAAAAATAAATTAGTTTCAAAATTTTCAAAATATTAAATAATTGTTTTGCCCAAAATTAGCATTTGGCTTTAAAATTAGCATTTAAATAAATTATGGTGCAAAAACTAAATTTTAAATTATTAAATCATTTTCAATTTTATTAATTTCATGCTATTCTAACCTCCATATCATTTCATGTGACATATTCCTACTGGTAGAATCTTAATTAGTTGATCGATCTCAATGTTGGGTCCAATCTTGACAAAAATTTTAGTCCATATATGATCAAAAATTTGATTAGATATAATTTATAAATCTATATTAATTATATAATTTGATTATATTTACAAACATGTATCAAATATTTAATTTGACAAGATTTGGATGTTTATAATTGGTGCTGACTATTTTAGGTAATGTGTTTCCTATTTAGAAATTCCTATATCCTAAAAGGATTTCTCATCATATTTATGTATTATATTCATATGGATTGAGGGTTGAGCCATAAAGACGGAGCACAAAATAGAGATTCAGGATGTTTGTCCACATGAATTTATGGTGCTTGTCCACATGAGATCTAAGAGAAAGTTTATACTTTTTTCTTAGGACTTGCCATTCAAGACAGAAGGAGGAAGAGATCTCAACAATAAGTAGTCGCCTTCATTCAGGAAGATCGCTACGGATAGGATGAGTAATTTTATTATAATATCTGTCTTTTCTTCTTAAGTGTGGTGAGGGGGTTTAACCTATTAGGACATGTGGTTTAACATTAATTTTTGTCAATCTTTTAATTTTATCTGAGTTATATAGATTGAAATTTGTCTAGGTACCAGAAAAAGTAAAATTAGCGACGTCTAAAAATGTCGCTAAATAACCAAAAATCGTCGCTAATTAGGTTTAGCGACGTAATTAGCGACGTTTTGAAGCAGTCGGAAAACACCAAGTCGCTAAAACAAAAAACGTCGCTAAACGTCGCTATGCCGACGTTTTTTAGCGACTTTAATGTGTCGCTAAATTTAGCGACGTTTTGCGACGCCAAGTCACTAAAAAGCGATGTTTAAAAAAGTCGCTAAACGTCGCTGATTAGCGACATCTATCGCGACGTTACACCGACGTCTTTAATGACCTGGCTATACTGCCATGTCAGCAATTGGCGACGTTTAGCGACGACTTTAGCGACGAACTTAGCGACATTTTTCAGCGTCGCTGAGTAGCGACGTAATTAGCGACGTAAATTAACGTCGCTAAGCGTCGCTACACGTCGCTAATAACGTCGCTAATTTAAAAAAAAAATTTAAAAAAAAATTCCAGAATCAAACATTGGTGATTCCCTGCAGTTTTACATCATCTTCATCATACACACCAACATGATTCAATCTAGTTAACTATATAATCCAATTAAATTAAAGACCACAAGAAGTATCAATCCAATTAAATGTGGATAACTATATAATCCAATTAAATTAACTAAAAAATTAAAGACCACAAGAAGCATCATACATCATGTCTATTGTTGAAGTACCAATAATTCATAAATAATAATAAAAATAACTAGACTACTACGGATATGCAGGAGGCTGACCAGCGGCGCGCTTCAAGGATAACAACTCCTCATACTCGTCCCGTGGAATCGACACCGATGTCGATGGAGAAGGCAGTGACGTCGGTGGCGGCCGTGCCCGCTCCAAGTCTGCGAGTCGCTGGTTGTAAGAATCCAGGGTAGATAACAGCCTCGTACTGCTATCACCCATTGAATCCTGCATCCTCGTCAGGTTCTTGCCCATCGATAGCTGTGACGCATGCATCCTCGTCAGCTTCTCGCCCATCGATAGCTGTGACGCCTGCAGCTCCATGATGTTGCGATCATTGGAGGCTCTAATATCATTTGTCAATTCTCGTAGCTCCGTTATGCTGCGGTCGAGCATATCCAATCGTGCGATAAGCATCGGATCGTCCGCCTGCGGCTGGGACCGGGACTGGTCCTCCATACTTCGCAGCAAGTCGTCACGGAGAGACGCAATCTGACGGTCAACGGCCTCCTGGACGGCCTCCTGGACTCTGGCCGACGATTGCGAGGGCTGCGACTGCGAGGGGTGTGTGGAATGCACAGCTGTCGGGGAGGCCCTAGATGACTGCGTCGCAACCAGGGCGCCATAGGAGCCCGTACCGTAGTACGTACCCCTCTGGAGACCACCAGCTGCGGTCACCCACAGGTCGTCCACCGACGGAGATGGACCGGGCTGCGACGAAGCACCAGCCTCTCCAGGTGTAGGTGCACTAGCAGTCGCCCGCTCACGAAGCCTAAGATACTCGGCCTAGAAAAGGTTTGGAAACTCAATAATTGCCTAAGTTATATTAAAATAAACACAAAGTAAAGTAATACTTACATAGGTCTGTGAGGCCCTCTCATCAATGAGATTTTCGTCCTTGCGATGGGTGGCCAAGAAGACGGTCACCATGTTTGCATCCTCACCCCTCTGTACCTGTTAAAAATATATTTTTTATTACTAAACTTAAATATTTTTTCCAAGTACCATTTTATGGTACTTATATTAAAATAATATATTTTAAAAGAAAAAATATACCAAACGACGGAAATGTTCCGTCATCGGAATCGAGCCACCACACCACTTGGCAGCATTCTGCCTAGCCGCCTTGGCCTTCTTAGACCTTTCCTTGTAGCTCGGATCGTCGAATCTAGCCCTCATCGCAGTCCACTACTCAGGCGTGATCCAACCTTGGATCGGTTTCCAGCACGATCACGAGCCTTCTGGTCATCCAGAGCATCTCGGATAAGCTTGGCGGCAACGGTAGGAAAGAGCCGCTCGATCAACTCGGCCCGGTGCGGAGGATAAAAATACGTTTGCTACAATAAATAATTCATTAAGTTAGCATCACGAATATGCATAAATTAGAGGATTTATTTAATATACTTTTACCTGGAAGTGCGCAAACCAGAACGCCTTCCTCTCCTCCGGAGCCTCAGAGTAGTTGATCCAAGGGCCACCGTAGTTGTTCCTCAGAAATTGGCCCAGGCGTCTCTGAACCGACGATGGACGATATCTATACAGAAATAATAATTTAGATTACTGAAAAAGTCAATATACGATGAATAAAGAGAAACACAAATATATACTAAACGATCTAATTGACTTACTTTGTACCGTCGGCCCAAATCTCTGTCCTCGTCTCCTCTGGTGGTGCGCATGGAGGATCTTGCTGATGCTGGGACGTCGGCACGACCTCCTCTACATGCTCATCAGTCTCCATGGTTCCGTCAGCAGGAGGAACGCTGGACGAGGGAGTACTATCATGCCTGGAACTACTCGTCCCAGGAGTGATGCCACGCAACGTCGTCGCAGTCGGAGATGTGACTGCTCGATATACTGGAGTACTGGGCGACGATGATCCGGAACCAACAGTAGGCAGTACCGGAGTGGCACTCTGTCTACCTCGGGACCTGCCGAATCCTCCGCGTCGTCCTGTCATATCTGATAACAACATATGATGAATATAGAGAAACACAAATATATACTACATTCTACAGTCAAAATGTGATACATATCTCAAAGCATTATACAGTCAAAATATAATACATATATTCGTTAAAGTCAAAATGTGATACATATCTCAAAGCATTTTACAGTCCAAATATAGTTACATTCTACATCGAATATTTTATATTTTCAATCATCTTCAGAAAATTCATCTTGTTCGCCTTCCTCGTCCTGCTCTTCCTCTTTCTCGTCTTCACTTTCATCTACTTCGTCGTCCTCTTCGGATAATTCTATATCTTCTACATTATTACTCGTGTAATGAGTAACTTCCGTTGAGTCCACATCTACAATATTTGTTACAAGAGGTAGATCGTCCTCCTGATAAGCTATTTCGTCAATGTTAAAGGTATTTCTAGCTTTAGTCTTGCATACTGCCCACCAATCCGACCTCGCTGTCCCCCGTCTAGGATAAGTTGTGAAGTACACGAGCTGAGCCTGACTTGATAGGACAAATGGTTCGTAGCCTTGATATCTACGCTTGTAGTTTATATCCACAAGGCCATGCTTGTCAATTTTCCAACCTTGATCTTGAATCGGATCGAACCATTCACACCTGAATAGCACGATATTAGCAGGTTCTGGGCCATAATTATATGTCAACTCCACAATCTCTCGTAAGATGCCAAAAAAATCATTGCCCGGATTGACGTCTTTGTAGTTTGTAGATTTGATACACAAACCACTATTTTTCGTGGAATCAAGATCCAGAAAGCTGTCTCTGATAGGAGCATTTGTTGACTTGAACCTGAACCCATTCACACAGAAACTTGGCCATATTTTTACGGCAGTAATTGGTCCCTTGGCTAGAGTCTTAATAGATTCAGTCTCGGATGATATTAGACGATCGACCTAAATACCAAAGTAGCGATGGTAAGTTATTTGTTTTACAAGTGCAGAAATAAAAAGTAATTACCAAGTATCTTACATATGCGCTCAACCAAGAAGGAAAATGGCATCTCATTTCTTGTTCTACTTCTTCGTCTGTTATGTAGGGTCTAACCGACCTCAACTCATCATTATATGTGCTGAAAAACAATGATGCAACTGCTAATTAGTAGCATAATAGTATCTTATACTATTACATTGAGATGATGTAAACGTGGACGTATTAATTACTTACCCCTCTAGCTTCTCCACTTCATCCTCGTCGCAATTGAGTAATATATACAATTGAGCAGCCCTTAGCTCATCGTCATTCAAATATCTCTTCTTCATTTTTCCCGAAGGCTTTCCGGATGTATTGAATACTTTGAGTATTGCATCATTAGATTCCTTATATGCGTCGTCATTTCTGGGAGCTTTCGTCCTATTAGTAGCAACATGCGGTTTGAAATACGTCGAGCAAAAGTTTATAATCTCCTCGAGAACATAAGCTTCATAAATAGATCCTTCAACCCGTGCCTTATTTTTCACCTTTCTCTTTAGGTGATTCAGATGACGCTCGAAGGGGTACATCCACCGATAACCGACAGGACCACCAACACGTGCCTCATAGGAAAGATGAATTGGCAAATGCTCCATAGAGTCGAAGAATCCTGGAGGAAACACCTTCTCGAGCTTACATAGTGTTACCGCAATGTCCCTCTCTTGCTTTTCTAGACGATCGACGAGCAACTTAGTACAACAAAGATCTCTGAAGAATATGCTCAGCTCTGTCAATGGGTCCCAAACGACCTGCGGTAAGAATTCCCGAAATGCAATCGGAATTAACCTCTCCATGAATACATGACAATCGTGGCTCTTCATACCTACTAGTTTGTTCTCCTTGAGGTCGACGCATCTTCTCAAGTTCGACACGTACCCGTCTGAAAACTTTAGACCCTGAATCCACCTACAAAGTCTACCTTTATCCTCTTTATCCAGTGAGAAAACTGACTTAGGTTGCTTTAACTTTCCATTCCCCTCCTCTATCAGATGCAATGCAGGACGTCTACATATGTCTTCTAAGTCCAACCTGGCCTTCGGATTATCTTTCGTCTTCCCCTTTACATCCATTACAGTATTAATTATGTTATCAAACACATTCTTCTCGATATGCATGACATCAAGGTTATGTCTGATCAGATTGGTGCTCCAATATGGCAGATCCCAGAATATACTCCTCTTCGTCCAGTTATGGGTGCGACCAAATCTGTCACACTTGTACCCCTTAGCAGGCTCTTCGATAGCACTTGGTAAATCTTTTACCTCTTCCCATATCGTGCATCCGGGCCACCTTGGAGGTGGATTGGCCTTCTCCACAACTCCCGCACGAAAAGCATTTCGATTCCTCCGGTGCGGATGATCCTTGGCAAAAATTGTCGATGACAATCGAAGAAGCACGGTTTGCCTCCGTGTTTCAAACGGAAAGCCTGAGAACGGTCCATGCAATACGGACATGAGAGACGACCATGGGTGCTCCATCCCGATAACATTCCATAGGCCGGAAAGTCGTTGATGGTCCACATAAGTGCTGCCCTCATCTGAAAATTCTGCTTTCTAGAAACATCGTACGTGTTGGCACCTACTTCCCACAGCTGATTCAACTCATCTATCAAAGGCTGTAAGTACATATCGATGTTCCTCTTCGGATTGTTCGGACACGGGATAATAACGGTTAGGAACATATACGGAGTCTTCATGCACATCCAAGGCGGTAGATTGTACGGAGTGACGATCACAGGCCAACACGAATACTGGGAGCCCGAAAGTCCGAATGGGGTAAAACCGTCAGAGCAGAGCCCCAATCTGACATTACGCGCTTCCTCGGCAAAATGTGGATACTCTCGATCAAAGTGCTTCCATGCTTCTCCATCGGATGGATGATCCAATACTCCTTCGATCTGTTTTCGCCTGTGCCAACTCATATTTTCTGCAGTCTCCTTAACCATAAACAACCGCTGCAACCGCGGCGTCAAAGGCAAGTAGTGCATCGAATCGGTAGGCTTCCTTGCACCGACAGACTTTCCTCTAACAGTGGCCTTGTAGCGATCAGCACCACAGAATCTATACGCATCTTCATCCTTGTCGTCTTTGTAGTACAACATGCACCCGTTGTGACATGCATCGATTTTCTCGTATCCCATCCAAAGCGATCTCACCATCCTCTTAGATCGATAGAAGTCTTTAGGCAACTTTGCACCCTCGGGCAAGATCTCTATAATCAAATCGAGCAGTCGATTATAGCATTCTTGCGACATGTTAAAATCGGACTTGATGCTTAATAATCTTGTAACCACCTCCAACGGTGAATGGTCCTCACAACCAGGATATAGTGGAGTCCTTGCATTCTCAAGCAACTCCATAAACTTTGCAGCATCGGCATTCGGTGCCTCCTCAGCTGCATCATAATTGTCTGGATTGAAACTAGGTCCTGCCGCATCATAATTGTCAGGATTGAAACTAGGCCCCGCCGCATCATAAACCATGTTCACCAACCCGTCGTCGTAAGCATCGTGGTCTTGGACATCCATATACGGCTCCACATAGGGCTCCGACTCCGATGCTAGAGATACAAGTTCTCCGTGCGCGGTCCACTGATAGTAATTCGGCGTAAAGCCCTTCGAGTATAAATGATATGTAACTTCCACTTCTGGATGATATTTCCTGTTGCGACATCTCACACATGGACACTTAATTTTGGTACCGTCCATGTACTGAGGGAACGCCTTGGCGAACTGCAGGAACTGCTGTACACCCTCAATGAATTCATCCCACACACCGCACATGTCATCAGGATGACGGTTGTACATCCACGAACGATGACGCAGATAGTAATTCATATCCATTTCTAGATACTTCTGCAAAATTGACAGTATGTATCATATAAATCATTACATGCAAAATTAACTTCTGTGTCTGTGTCAGTGTCCGTTATGGGAAAAGCAGTATATATATATATATATATATATATATATATATATATATATATATATATATATATATATATATATATATAACATTACCCAAATAATATCTTAATACCACTTTACTACTATACCTTAACCCACTTCTGTGTCAGTGTCCGGATTTTAGTGTAGTAGGCTCCAGCCGAAGCCAATAAGTTTCTTGAGATGCATGTCCTTAATGATGCATGCTGCGATGATATCTTTGCTCCATTAGAGGCTCTTCATACTGCTAGCTAGTGATTTCAGTAAGTGTTGAAATTAATCCTTTATTTATTTAAGCTGATTTGTAAGTTTCGTTTAGCTAATTCAACTGTTATAGTCATATTATTTAGACCATTAGGCACTTCTTGAAACTGGCAGTAGGGTGAGGAACTGAGATACATAACTCCGCAGTACTTTGCTTTCGGCAATTAACCCCTATATATATTGGGAGTGGAACGAGGAAGTAGCTAGAGCTCAAAATTCTTGGGGCACAATTAAGGACGGTTGCTTAGATCATACACTTCCTGGTCGAATAATTGGCGTTCTAATTAATTTGATCACATGATCAGTTGTTGTACGAATATTCAGGAATTAGTTCTAATTTGTTCACCCAATGTACGTAGTCATGACATATGAACATGGATTCAATAATAGCCATCATTTTTTCCCCTCCTCCATTGGACCAATGAATAGTAACCACAAAATCAAACAATTAGTATGTATGTATGTATGTATGTATATATATATATATATATATATATATATATATATATATATATATATATTGCAAAAGTGCAAATAAATACACTTATGTTCTTTCTTTCTTATTCATCGATCCATATTATTTATTTATTTTATACTTGAAAGAAGAAATTAAAATCTGATCTCTACATGATCGCACATGCATGAACATTGTCAAAAAACCTAACCCTAACCCTAACCCTAACCCTAACCCCATGTCAAAAAACCTAACCCTAACCCTAACCCTAACCCTAGGTCCAGATCAGTGTCTGTGTCAGTGTGTGTGTGTGCCGTGTCTGTGTCAGTGTCAGTGTGTGTGTCGTGTTTGTGTCAATGTCACATGTGTCCTGTGAGAGAGAGAGAGAGAGAGAGAGAGAGAATACCTTGCCGGAGTAGTCGCGGTCGACGGAGCTGGGGGGGGGGAATTTGTTTTCGAATCGAAATTTTAACTGACGGGGAAAAATGAAACTGACCCCTAATTAACCAAATTTTAGCGACGTTTAGCGACGTCCAATATAAAATGTCGCTAAATTAAATATTTGCGACGTAAAGGACGTCGCTAAAAACGTTGCTAAATATTTTGAGTTTAAATGTCGCTATATACGTCGCTAAACGTCGCTAAATTAGACATATTAGCGACGTTTAGCGACCTTAGTTGAACTTATAGCGACTTATCTTTTAAAATCGTATTAAAAGTCGCTACACGTCGCTAAATGTCGCCATTTAGCGACGTCTAGCGACGTGTTTATAATGAGTCGCTAATTTATATATTATTAGCGACGTTTCTTTTGACGTCGCTAAAATACGTCGCTAATCCCGCTTTTTCTAGTAGTGGACATAGTCACCACCATATATGTTGTCTTTATCTATGTTTGGTGTTCGTTAGACGGATGTTGGTTATTTTAGATTGGTTGACCTAAGTTTTTGCTGTAGTCAATTTCAAACATACTTGTAGGACGTGTCCAATTCCAACGTTTAGTATTGGAACGTCTTTCTTTAGTGTCTGATTCCCCAACATTCAATGAAGTTTCCATTTGTTAAATATTGATTTCATGTCAATGTGCTTATGCAACATGTTTATCTTGATCCATGCACGATATGCTCATCTTATTACAGCTAATATATACGCAAGCTCAGGTGTCCTTCTTCCAAGCACCATTCCTTTTTTCAAAGGAATATTTGAACAAATATTTTTATTACAAATATAGAAACTAATATATATTATAACTTATTTAAAAAACTAACTAGTGCTACTATTATGAGTAAAACAATCAAAGCATTAGTGGAAGTATATCTTAAATATTTAAATATTGTATAGAAAAGAACGAGAGTATTTGTTAGATTTGTAAATAAATTAGAATATATACTAGTTTATATATTTATAGTTTAGACATTTGCTAAGATATTCATTTTTCAAATAATAGCAAGTAGTGGACATAAAAAGTGGTGTCAAATACCTTTTTTCTGCAGATGAGCAACAACTTATGGATCTCTTGCATGCATGCCTGCCTGCCTGCCTGACTTATAAATCACTAGTAAATACATGGCCGTTGAACATAAAATAATTTTTTTTAATATTATTATAAAATAGTTTAAATAGTTTATATTCTTATTATATTTTATTATGGATATATTTATACTTTTTATAAAAAGTTTTGAAAATGTTAGCCATCTAAACAGTATATTCTAACGTAATTAAAAATTAAATAAATTTTAACTAATTGTTTAACCACGTAATATTATATAACTATAGTCAAATACATTTTATAACTCATGTGGTTAAGGTGGAAAGTTCTTCTTGGTTTGTCAAGTTCGATTATCTATGGTGTTATTTATAAAGATTATTATTATTATTATTATTTTTTTTACGTAATGTTAATTTTTCAAATTAATGGTTAAATATTCACAAACGGCTTATACAGTTCAATTTTTTAGTCGTTTTGAAGTTTGGTTATAAAAATAGAGAAGTAGAGATGAACTCTTACACCGGCATCTCCATTGCCTTCTCACTTATCCGCATTTCAACAAGGAATTGTATTTCATTATTCTGCGTGCAAGTTCCATATGTTTACACTTGGAAATTTTGTAAATTACTGATTGCTTAATTATGTAGTATGAACTATCCAGTGGCATTTGCTCGCAAAAAGAGGACATTCTTTCATATGTCAAGACATAGTCAGTCAAAAATAAAATTTGTCATCAATTTTTTTTTGAGTAAAATCATCTTTATTTTCTATTATGTGATATCTGACATGACAACTGACATAATATTTGATATAAAAAAATTTAATATTAAATTTAATATTAATATTAAAAAATTTAGATGATTAGTTTTTTTGATTAAAATTTGTCATGTCATATGTCACATGATAAAAGATGGCATCACTAAAATTATTTGGATGACAAATAACATAATTGTAAGTCAGTTTATTTGTTGCATATTTTGTTGATCAATTTCACATATGAACTTATATATTTTCATTCTCTCGTATAATTCCCCCCCCCCCCTAGTATCTATGATATTTTTAATCCCAAATTTGGATAAAGTTTTGTTGTTACTGGTGAGTTAAAAGTTGAAGCACCTCCCAAAAGTATTTTCCTATATATTTATGATCAAAGATTATAGCGACCCATATAATTTCAGAATCGGCCGGATATATTAGTAATTTATTCTCTGGCAGGTTAATCAATATAGAACACTCTTCCTTGGTCATGACTTGCATATTTTTAGTTGATTGGTACGATCCTTTGAGTTGAACTTCCTAGCTGTAGGGATTAATTTTGTAGAGGTTCGATAATGTTTTTTTTATGCTGCTACTGTTCCTTTATTTGAGCTTCGGATCTTCCTAGTTTTCAGACCTTCTGGGCCAATTCACACCTTGATAGCTACTACATTTTATGGGGGTCTTTTTAATGAGAATGAGATGATAGTACACTATTATGCGGGTTTTGTGTTTGCCACGGAATGGACATCGAGTGGTGGCCACTTCCTAGTTCCTTGGTCTCTCTCTCTGTTATTAAACAGAGTCGTAGTGGGCCATTGACTGACTGTGACTGACTGATGCACCCCAAACAAACTTCTCGTGCTTAATTCTTTTACCCTTACCAATCAACAAACGTGCGCTTATTTTGGCTGCTATCTGTACGTCTCCTCCTATTAATCTATTCAGACTTTAAGTTCTGTGGGTTTGGACTGACTGACTGTGTCTGTCTTCTCCAGTAAGTAAGTAGACACAAGTCACAACTCAACTCAACTCGCGTGTTCACCTCGTTGTAGCTTTCGATGGATCCTTCACTCCCTCGCTTCCTCTTTTATATATATATATATAAAATTCACTCCCACCCAAATACAATTCAAATATAGCTACTCTTACAAACATTAATTAAGCAATGGACTCTGAAGATCCCTCCTCCTCCTCCTCCTCCTCCTCCTCTTCTTCTTCCA